>PVJD01001427.1:0-267754 GCA_004026545.1 Mormoops blainvillei | reverse complement strand
CCTTTGTGTAGAACTTTTAGATTGTTTCTGACTCAATATATTTTTAAAAAATCAAATGGGCTTTCAGCTTCACAATTTATTATTCTATGATTTGTGACTAATCCATTAATTAAATAAATGTCTAGAGACCCTGAAAAAAATTGAAAATAAAGAAATAAAGTGTATTATGTATATCTTGTGCCCCTCTCCCAAATCGAATAGGCTTAACCAATGGGGAAATGTATTTGTAAACAGTATACAAATGAGAATGATTTCTCAATCAGTTGATTCAGCCCCGAGTGAGTTCATCAAGGACCCAATTGTTCCTGACTACTTTGCCTTCTGTGCTGACTTGATATTCCCTTATTCTTTAAGGTAACTGAATGTTTGGAAAACTCAGTGTAGTATAAAACACTGATTAAATATAATACTTTGTGCATGTAAAAGAAAATTAAGATCTAGGTTCCGTCATATAGCATTTTGTTTATTGGTGGGCACTCTCTTAGGCACTGCAATAATGTTTAGCATCCCTGACCAAAAGACAATAGCACTGCCACCATAACTGTAACCACTAAAATACATATTTATCTTACATATTTCTAAAATGATACTAACACCACTGTTGTGACATACCTATATGACAATTCAAATTTGAATAGCAAAATTAACAAACTTGATCTAAAGGACCTACTTAAGTGCAGCATGTACAACATATAGAAAATACATATGTTTTCTTGGCAAATACCATTCCATTCCCAAAACAAGCTTGTAAAGAAATAGTTTCAGCTATAGTGCCACACTCTCTACATTTTTTTGGAAAATTTGAGGGGTCTTTTCATTTCCTTGCATGGTTATACCTGAGCACTTACATTAATATAATTTTTCTTAGCATGTTTGGTACAAAAAAAGAGAGTCAGAAACAGAGGTTTTCAAGGAGTAGCTTACTTTGGAAAATACTTCCAAGGAAATTATAGTAGGTAAATGGGAAGAATGAAACAGAGAGGGAAACCCAATCCTAGGGTGATGATTGCTGTAGACGCCTGGGCCTGATTCTGCTGGAGACTGTCTGAGGAACTGTGTGGGATGTGTTTAAGATTTATTTACCTGAGGGATGGAAAGGAGAAGTATTTATTGATAGTTGTTTTTCCTATTGGCCAAGACCCCTTTTTATTTTTTAGAGTGTTAACTCTCTTGTACTTCCAAGTTTGTGCATGTATTAGAATGACTAAGCATGTTTTGGCAACTGTCACTCCCAAAATACATTATGTATGTTTACACATACAAAATTTTAGAATAGTGAAAATTATTTATAATAACGAAAAACTAATCAGTGATTACCTAGGGCTGGGGGGAAGTGTTGAATATAAAGGAACACAGGGGAACTATTTAGGGTGATAGAAACACTGTCTGCCTTGATTGGGTGATGGCTATGTGGGTATATACATTTGTCAAAACATATGTACATAATATGTTATGGAACTGAGTTATGAAAAGGTTTTTCTAAATTCCAATCACTTGTTTTTCAAAATTTTTTCATTGGATATCTTTTTAAATTGTCAAAAATATCAACTTTATTAAAAGGTCACTGTAATCAAAACAGTCTGATACTGGCATAGAAACAGACACATAGACCAATGGAACAGATTAGAGAGCAGAGAAATAAACCCATGTCTCTATGGTCAATTAATATTTGACAAAGGGGGCAGAAGCATAAAATGGAATAAAAATAGCCTCTGCAACAAATGATGTGGGGAGATCTGGACAGCTACATGCAAAAAAAATGAAATTCGACCAACAACATACACTGCACGCAAAAATAATCTCAAGATGTATAAAAGACTAAAATATAAGTCATGACACCATAAAAGTCCTAGAGGAGAACATAGGCAGGAAGATCTCAGATATTCCATGCAGTAATATTTTCACCCATAAGTCCCTTAGAGCAGGGGATATAAAGCAAATCATAAACAAATGAGACTTCATCAAAATAAGAAGCTTCTGCATGGCTAAAGAAAACATCAGCAAAATGAAAAGGAAATCAACCATATGGGAAAATACACTTGCCAATGATACTTTGGACAAGGGTTTGATCTACAAAATATATAAAGAACTCACACAACTCCACTCTAGGAAGACAAACAGTCCAATTAAAAAATGGGCAAAGGACCTGAAGAGACACATCTCCAAGGAGGACCTACAGAGAGCCAAAAAGCACATGAAAGGATGCTCAGCATCACTAGCCATCTGAAAGATGCAAATTAAAACCACAATGAGATACCACTTCACACCAGTCAGAATGGCCTTCATTAACACATCAACAAACAAGTGCTGGTGAGGATGTGGAAAAAAGGGAACCCTTGTGTACTGTTGGTGGGGATGCAGATTGGGGCAGCCACTGTGGAAAACAATTTGGAATTTCCTCAGAAAATTAAAAATGAAAATGCCTTTTGACCCAGCAATTCCACTGCTGGGATTATACCCTAAGAATCCTGAAACACCAATTCAAAAGAACCTATGCACCCCAATGTTCATAGGAGCACAATTTACAATAGCCAAGAACTGGAAGCAACCTAAAGGCCCAACAGTAAATGAGTGAACCAAAAAACTATGGTACATTTACACAATAGAATACTATGCAGCAGAAAGGAAGAAAGAGCTACTACCCTTCACAAGAGTATGGATGGAGCTGGGGAGCATTATGCTAAGTGAAATAAGCCAGGCAGTGAAAGACAGATAGCATATGATCTCACCTATAAGTGAAAACTAATCAACAAAATAAACAAGCAAGCAAAATGTAATCAGCAGCATTGAAATAAAAAAACAAACTGACAGTAACCAGAAGGGAGGATGGAGGGGGATGAAGGGGAAATGGAGGGGAAGCGTCATCAAGGAACATGCATAAAGGGCCCAGGGACAAAGCCAAATGGGGGAAGGATTGAGGGTGGCATGTGGGGATGGGTGGGGTTGGGGAAAGTGGTGGTGGGAAAATGTTGACAAAAACAACAACAACAAAAAAAATTGGACAGGGGGAGGCAGGGAGTAGTGTGGGAAATTAAGAAGCCAAAGATCTGCTGTGTGCAGCCCATGCACGTGGACTAAAAAGTATGGGAATGATGGGATGGGGTGCAGGGTGGAGGGTATAAAAGGGGGGAAAAAACAGGACAACTTTAAGCATAATCAATAAAATATACAAACAAATAAATAAATAAACTTTGACACTTTCAGAAATTTAAAATTATTGGATCCAAAACTTGTAAATAGGTAAAATTATTTTTTCTCAAAAAAACAAACAAAAAAGGCATTTGAAAAATCAGATGATGAGAGCTTTTACAGGGTTCTTAATTTTTTTTTTTAAATATGTAGTTGAGCTACAGAATAAGTTGTGCTTTGAGAAAAAATGTTGAAGCTTCTCTTTCTTTAATTGGATAAATTAGCATTCTCTTACCAGAATAAAATAAGATGGAGAAGGCATTTTTTTTTTTTGCAGTTATCTAAGTTTGACATGACATTGAAAAGAACCATAGGGACATTGTATTTTCTTAATTTTGTTATATAAAAATACTTTTTGAAAAATTACTTGAAATAAAGGTAAAAGAGCAATCCTGGTAAGATCACTTAAGCTAAAAATTGTACATGTTTTAATAAAAAATGAGAAAAGAAAGAATGTTATTCTTTTAGCACAATTAACTCTGAGCTTACAGGTACTATAGAAAAATGGAGAAGAGATCTCTCAATTAAAAAATGTTTCTGGTCTACAGGTATACATTTTTATTTGTACAAATAACTATTTTTTTTAATTTTCTGAATTTTGTATTTAATGTGTTAACTAACATAAAACCTAAAAATTCATTAAGAAATTAATTTTAACATCATAAAAGCATGATTATTTCAGAATCTACTTTCACTTTCAGAAAGTTTCTGATCTGGTTAAAAAGAAATTACATAGGCTACTATTCACACCTGAAATCCTGGAGTCACCTGGTAGTCTTCTTTTTCTGACTTCATATGAAATAAATTACTATTATATCCTACCAAATTTTCACGACATTTCCTGTTTATCTTCATTTAAATAGCTTAATTTAGGTGTTTATCATATTTTGTAAAACTGTGTGGTAACCTCCAACTCCATGTCTCTGCTTCTACTCTGCACTCTTTCAGTTCATCAGACTTACTTATTGCATATGAGTTTTCAAAACTGAAAATCTGATTTTGTTCTTCCAATGCTATATTGACATTAAGGGTACTATATTAGCCACAATCTCAACTCCAAAACCCTTGAGTAGAATTATGTAGTACTCCATTCTTTAGTGTCTCCCTTTGACTCCCTCATGTGTCCTGTCCCGCCTCACTCATCTCAGGCCTTATGCTCCTTGTCTCTGCATTTCCATATGGTATTTTCTTCCCCCCGGATAAAAAACTCTATTTTAAATGCTTGGAAATCCTCTTGAGAGGCTTCAAAACCTAACTCAAGAAACCCATGGCAGGTGATTTTTTCCTCTCTAACGCCTTCTTTGTCTACATCTCGAAGTTGAAATTACACGTTCTTTGTCTGACATTGTATTTTATATGGTGTATGCATGTCTGTGTGTGAGACACCAATCCATAACATTTACTTTTTTATTTATAAGCTAATGGAAATAGATATTCAGACATCTTTGTTTTCTCAAGGGATGAATGGATGAATAACTAACCAGACTATTCACAGATGATCTAAGCCTAGTTATTCATAGTATAGCACATTATGTGCTTCTTAAGGATATACAAAAACACACAAAACCAATGTGAAACTCAGAAAATAAACAACACAGAAACTAAAATGGTAAGGAATGATAAAAGATTCAGTTTTATTTGCCAAATGTGTGTTGTTTTTTTTTGCTTTGCTTCCTAGATTTGGAGGTTTGCCCTCAACAATGCTGATCATTGAATCTATTAGGAATACTTGCATTTGTGTATTTTATTAGATAATTTCTGGCTTATTATATTATCTAATTTTACATTACATTATCATTGTCCAGACAAATGGCATAAAGTGTACTACATATCAAAACTATTTTTCCATTATATTATATTTTGCATCAGTGTTATTTTAATATAATAACTGTAGCAAATGTAATTTCTTAGACAAGTTCTATAACTGATATAACTATATTTCTTAAGGCATAGAGAGGGGGTTTAATTTCCACATAAAGCATTTTTGTGGGTGCCAAAAGCCTTTTTTGTGATTTCAACTTGGTCATAAAACAACCTAGAAGCAAGCAATAATTTATTTTACTTGAATCAGATATATGCATCTTTCAAATTTTATACTTTTCATATTTACTTTTATTTGTCCAAGGTAGCTATTTAGAACTCATGGCAAACTGAGAACAGATAAAAAATTAGTCAAAATTATATTTGTGAAATGAGAGTAGATAAAAATTAGTCAAAATTATATTTGTTACTTAGTGATGTTTTAAATCTAAATAGCACCTTCTGAACCCATAAATAGTGGGCTTAGATTTAGATGAATGTTTGTGAGTATGGGAGTTCTGGAATCTTCCATGGGTTCCATTAAATTTTCTGATAATCATAATGGTAAATTGGTGATGATGAAAAAGACAATGATGATAGTAATAAATCCTTGGTTTGTTTTTCTTTCTTTTTCATTTAACAAATAACACTATTGTATAATTAGTTATTAGTAGACTCACACTGTTAATCAAAGAACAGAATTTAAGATAAGCGACTTAGCCAAGTATACTCTACCCAGAGGAGGCAAGACAAAAACACAGGTCAAATTTAATATTTTATCCACTATAAAAATAAAATTAATATCCTGGTATGATATTTTAAGATAATACATTTGTAATTTGAAGTGCATCTTTTGTATCAAGTATTTCCTCAAATGATAAAGTAGAAGAATTCCAACACTTTCAAAATAGCACACTTCCCCACTTTAAAATGCAATATAGCCCACTAAGCAGTATCAGTTAGGAGGAGAATAGTGTATATCCCAAGAAGGAAGTTATTTATATATATTATTAACTTTCTTAAATTTAAGCACAACCAAAAGAAGGATAAAAACCAATTTAAAAACAAAAAACAACCAGAACTTCCAGAAAAATCAGACTGCATGGAAGTCTGACAACCAAATAGTTAAAGAAAAAACATTCATCCAGACTGGTAGGAGGGGTGAGACAGGAAGCTGAGGTGGAGAGGATGCCGGGCAATGTGGCCTCAAACTGGGGTGGTGAGGCGGTAACTTGCAGACAGAATTTCCCACATTCCCATGTAGATAAACTGGGAGAAACAACTGGGGAGGAAGAGAAACCATGCATCTCAACATTCCAGCACAGGGAAACTAAAGCCTCAAAACCCCTAGCTATAAAATCCTATGGGGATTGCAGCAGTGGGAGAAACTCCCAGCCTCACAGGAGAGTTCGTTGGAGGGTCCCATGGGATCCTAGAACATTCACAAGCCCACCTGCTTTGGAATCAGCACCAGAAAGGGTACAACCCACTTGCAGGAAGTGAGAGAAATGACTAAAAGTGAGGTGAGAGCCAAGCAAGCTAGCAACGGGCATTGTTCCCTCTCTCATTCCTCCCCCACATGCAGCACCACAATGCAGCAAAGTGGGTCCCCCACTCTGGTGAATACCTAAGTCTCCGCCCCTTATAACATAACAGGTACACCAAGACAAAGGAACATGGCCCAAATGAAAGAACAGATCAAAACTCCAGAAAAAGAACTAAGTGATAAGAACATAGGCAACCTATCAGATGCAGAGTTCAAAACACTGGTAATCAGGATGCTCACAGAATTGGCTTAGTTTGGTCACAAAATGAAGGAAGAAATGAAGGCTATACAAAAGTGAAATAAAGGAAAATATATAGGGAACAAACAGTGAAGGGAAGGATACCAGGACTCAAATCAACAATTTGGGACAAAAGGAAGAAACATCCAACTGGAACAGGATGAAGAAATAGGAATTCAAAAAAAAAATGAGCAGAGGCTACAGAACCTCTGGGACAACTTTAATTGTTCCAATGTCTGAATTATAGCGGTGCCAGAAGAAGAGGAAGAGCAAGACATTGAAAACTTACTTGAACAAATAATGAAGAAAAACTTCCCCAACTTGGCCAAAGAAATAGATATACAAGTCCAGGACACTCAGAGAATCCCAAAGAAGTTGGACTCAAGGAGAAACACACCAAGACACATCGTAATTTAGTTACCCAATATTAAACATAAAGAGAAAATCTTAAGACCAGTAAGCGAAAAAGAGAGAGTTACCTACAAAGGAGTCCCCATAAGACTATCAGCTGATTTCTCAAAAGAAAACTTATAGGCAAGAAGGGACGGGAAAGAAATATTCAAAGTAATGAAAAGCAAGGACCTACGACCTAGATTACTCTATCCAGCAAAGCTATCATTTAGAATGGAAGGTCAGATAAAGTGCTTCCCAGATAAGGTAAAGTTAAAGGGGTTCATCATCACCAAGCCCTTATTATAAGAAATGTTAAAGGGACTTACCTAAGAAAAAGAAGATAGAAACTATGAACAGTAAAGTGACAACAAACTCATAATTATCAACAACTGAACTTAAAGAACAAAACAAAACAAAACAACTAGAACAGAAACAGAATCACAGAAATGGAGATCACATGGAGGGTTATCTGTGGGGAGGGGCAGGGGGAGAGAATGGGGGAAAAGGTGCCGGAAATAAGAAACATAATTGCTAGGTATAAAATAGACAACGGGAGGTTAAGAATAGAATAGGAAATAGAGAAGCCCAAAAACTTATACGTATAACCCATGGGCATGAACTAAGGGGGTAGATGCTGGAGGGTTGGAGGGTACAGGGTACAGGAGGGTAAAGAGGAGAAAAATTGGGACACCTGAAATAACAGTCAATAAAATATACTTAAAACACACACACACACACACACACACACACAGATTCTGCATTTCCAGGCACTTAGACAACTTTAGCCAACTTGGGATTTTAAGAACCATGAGAGCAGAATTCTTTCTGAACCACAACATTGACCACAAGACCAGCATGCCAATGAGAAAGGAAAGATCTAAGAACAGTGAACATATACAGAATACTGTTTAAAACAATAATCATCTTATTAGAGTTCTTATAGAATAAACATCTAAAGTTGAAATGTTTTTCAGTAAACACTAAGATCAAGTCAATATGTTTCATAGTAAAAAAAAGAAAAGAAATATGTAACTATTGCAGAATATAAACACCATTCTGAATATTAAAATATATAGCCAAAAATAGTCCTTAAATTGATATTCTCCCATTTTTGTTTCTGAGTTATACTGTTAAATTTTTATTTTTCAAATGGTTTTCCTGAGAAAGCCTATTTTGTGATTGGGTGCAATTCACAACCAGTCACTACTCACATCAAAACAGAGGCACTTTGCCTAAATCATGGGCTCCATTTCACTGCTTAAAGAGCCAATAGGTTTTCAGTAGAAAAACCAGTAATGATCTTACAGTTAAGTAATAGCTACACACCTGCCAGGTTACTGTGATTTTTGGCATCCTTGGCATACACTCTCATTTTGGCCAAATTCTATTTCAGTTGCTGTCATGGCACTCCCAGAGCTACTCTTTGGCTTGCTAAATTGATCTGACATCTGCAGTGCTTCCAGGAATGAGGTTTAAAAATATAACAGCATTTGTTGATAGGTATATAGAGACACAAGAATTCAAAATAACTTTTATTTTTCATTTGGGAGTTAAAATACATTCCCTATCTCTGGCACGCTTTTTTTTTAAATATACATATTTGCTCTTTATCTAAGCCTTAAAGCAAAATATAAATATATAATGAAAGTTCAAAGCACTACCACCATGTTGGTAAAATTTTAGGTAGCTAAAAATCAGATTTTAAAAAAATCAGCTTTTCAAAACTATCCCTTCACATCAAATTCAAATATAGATTTTATGAACTTATTCCTCTCACTTTAAACTTCCTAATTTCTCCTTTGACTTAGCTTTGAATCTCTGGCTTTACAACACTGTCCTTAACTATAACCAAAATATTCATGTTGATGCTGTCCCATCTTTTTTTAGACTTTCTAAAGTGCAAGTTTGATAATTTGTCTTTTTTATCTGACTAGATTATTTTTTGTTCTACATTTCCCAGTAATATTCCTCTAAATCTAAAAATTCCATTGTTTTGCTTTTTAATTTTTTTCTATTATTTTTATAGATTATTACTGTTGGTAAATTATTTGTGTAATTTTTTTCATTCTCTCAATGCAGTTATTTTTAATTCTCTATCAGATTCCCAAATTAATTTTTTTTCTTATTTATTGAGGTTTTATTAAAAAAAAAACTTTGGAAAATGATGTTGCCCTGTTGTTACCTTATTTTCCAGGGGGATATTGCATTGATTTAGACCAGCATTTTCAAAGGTTAATATGTAAAGGGGGGAAATAACCTTTCACAGCGCAACTAACTTTAGGATTCATTTCCTTAAGTATGATTAAATAAATTTCTTTGCTGAAAAACTTTACAAAATAATAAACTAAAATATTTTATAATTCTATAATTATAGAATAATTGTGCAAGCTCAATTACCTAAATAATCTTTTTGTGTCTAAGAGTTTTTCAGACTAGCATTTACCTACACCAAAGTAGGAGGAATGTGGATTAAATGTCATTTACTTCATTATCATTACTTCATTATCATATTGCCATTAAACCCTCAGTCTCTTATGTGCCAAAATCCTCCTAGAATAAATATCAAGTGTGTTCAAATTATTCATCTAGGGATAGAAAATAGAGTGATGAATGAGCAGAAAAGGTAATTGTTCAAATAAAATTTGTATTTTAAAGGATAACAAATAATATGAAAATAAGGTAAATTTAAGTAACGAGTGTTAGGTAAAAAATAAAAATGGATACAATGGAGAGAACTGAGAGACTTTTGGAAGGACTATCAGGAAAGCTGTCTTTGAGAAGATGACATTTGGGCTAAGACCTGAATAAAAAGAGGAAACCATGCATACGAAGACCAGCAGTCACAGAACTCAAAGTAAAGGGAAAAACAGCAAGGCTTCAAGGGTGGAAATAAGTTTGGTGTTTCCTAATAACTTAAAGCGTCCTAGCATGGTTAAAGTAAAGTACAGGCGATGAGAAGGTGAGAGAGATAAGCAGTAAGACTGGAGAGGGAGGCAGTGACCATATCATTTAGATGCTTGTATGTAACTTGCCTTTTATTCTAGGAGCATTGAGAAGCCATTGGAAGGTTTAGAGCAGAGGGATGCCATGAATTTAAAACATCATTCTGTCTGCTGTGTGCAGAATTTCTAATTAAGGAACAAAAGTAGAAACAGACAAAACATTAAATAAACTATTGCATTAGTCCAAATGAGTGAAGTTTTCTTGGACTAGGGTAATAGTGATGCAAATAAGGTGTATTTTGAGAAGAAACAATAGGATTTGATGCTGGACAAGATATGGGAGCTGAGAGAAAAAGAAATGAATGATCGTTTCTAGGTCAGTTTAATTAATAGAGTAGATAAAATGTTATGTATTGAAAATGGGAGGACAATAGGAAGATAGGAGCATAATCATGTTTTGAGACCCAAATGGAGAAATCAAATAGACATTAGATATATAATTTTGAAGCTGGGAAGCCAGAGAAAGGCTGTAAAGTGTTCTGTATAGATATTAGAAGTTATGGGACTGAATAGGTCACCTAGAGAGATAAAGTTGATTGGAAAGAATGGATGACCTAGGACCAAGCCATGGGACATAACATATATTTTGAAAATTTTAAGTTTAGGAGTTTTTAAATTACCTTGTATCTTGAGAAGTGGGAATATTCAGAAAGTTTCAGCATCATCTGAGAACATATAGATAACAGTCCTATGGAAACCAAAGAGAAAAAGAACCATATCAGACCAAAACCAGATACTGGAATTATGTTCTCAAAGTAGATAACTCCATGAAGGTAAAAATCTGGTCATGTCATCCCCAAAAAGTCAAACTGATATGTTTCCTACCCTTGATTATTTTCTGTAAAGAATTAGCATTTAATTTCTGATATAGAGCCAAATCCTGGTTCTCGAATGTCACCCCTCTCAAACAATTCAGTTCTTGACCAAGTTGTTCACGGAAAAAAAAAAAAAAAGTCTCAGTCATCAAAAAAACTTTGGTTCTTGACCCAAAAACCTTTTTATACTGATATCTGTGTGATTAGTCATGCATTTCTCAGGTGACATAGGAGATATGGTTTTTGAACAAAACCACTTCTGGATCAGATTTCTGGAACAAAGTAAGTTCAAGAACTGATGGCCCACTGTATGAAGGCATAATACCCGATTTTCTGAGAGCAGAACTGAAACATTAGCACTGATCCAGGCAAGGAAATTCAGCCAGTTTATTCAGGTCATGCACTAAGCAAAACTTTATATTGAGAAATCTATTAGAATATATGCTTCATTGCCATAAGGAATTTAAGGACTTCTTCTAAAATGTTACTGTTAGCATCCATAGCTGCTTAGTTATCAATAAAGGATAGGAACTAATGTAATCAACATTAAGTCTGCTTAAGTAGGGATAAACAAGAGGGGAAATTCCTCTGTTGAGGCATGCACAGTAGAAGCCAGATGATGAGGCAGAGCTATGAGGCATGCAGAGTAGGAGAAAAAATGGCAGTCATGGAGGGAGGCCCCCGAACAGGTCCACAAAGAATTAGGAAGAAGGTTGGTTAGTCTGAAAGAAACCTTACCCCTTCCAAGCCCAAAGTTTAACAAAGTTTAACAATTAATCAAAGTTTAACAAAGGCCCAAGTTTCATTCCTTCCCATACTCCCTCTCACTAGCAGTTGTGTGGGCACGGTAGGCAAATGGGCCCAAGTGCAGGTCCAAGCACAATGTCAGTCATGGCCTGGACTCCACTGGGTATTGGTTACAGATGTACAGATGGGAAAATGAGACAGAAAGAAGTTCTCCATCTCTGGGTCTTGGCCCTCCTGTGCCAGAAAGGCATGGATGCAGGTCTGAAGCCCCAGAGGGCAGACTTCTGCAGCTAGACAGAGCTGAGCCATCCTGCTGTGGATGAGACATTAGGCGCCTGGGGTGGTCCTTTTTTTGACTCCAAAAAATCTTACCACTATACCTCAAGTCATCTTAGTGTGGGTCCCTAAACTGCATTTCTTGTGACTCTATGAAAGAATCCTATTTCCATTGGTAACACTACTACTATTCCAATAAATACGATATTTAATAAGTTCCAACCTGAGAATCTGTTTCAGTACTTAAAACAATTGAGTAGAAACCTAGTATATCCATGGTAATGAAACTTACCATCTATTTATCTATCATCTATCTATCTATCCTCTATCATCTATAATTTTATTACTTAGTGCATTGTTATAGTATCCATGATCAATTAACCGGTTTATATTGTCCTTGAAATTTGACCTTTAAACATCTTCAAGGTGTTTTATTTTTAATTTCTGGATGAAAACATCTTACTAATGTTATTATATTGTTTCTAAGACAACTGAAAAAAAAGAGCAGAATTAAGTGATTCTATTTAAAAATCTTCCTAAGCTAGGTTTTCACTTGGAAATAGCTAGTGGGTTAAGTTGTCAGCGGTTCCCATTTTATACAATATGTGTAATTACGTTCAGGTTTTTCACTCTGTAGAGATGATGATAGGCTGTAGAGCCATAGTTGTGGGGTTTACAAAAGAAACTGGAATTCTGGAACCACAGAGCGTTTATAAATTTTAGTAAAGATTTATTTACAGCCCAAATCTGCTTTAGATTGGATAAACTCAGTTGTGATGGTTCTTTCGGGCAATGACGTAACAGCGTGGCGTTGAAGAGCAGAGGGGCAAAGGGAAACAGCAATGACACCGAGACCGAAAACGTCGGAAGCATTGCAGCAAGATGGTGGAAAGGGAATAAAGTGTCGTCAATAACGGGTCTGAAAGCACAGCTCATTTGAAAACCGGTTGCCGTGATAAAAAGATTTCCTACACAGAGAGTTATAAACACTTTAATTTAATCAACGTTTTCAAATAACACAACACTGTATCATCTCCACCTTTTTTCTGCTTCTTTCCTCCTTAATGAAATGCATAATTATTCACTAGTAGACATTTTGATAGCTCAATTACTATATAAAAGTACTTAAGTGCCATATTATATAATTATCTATTGAAAACATAAATTTAATTCTTGTGCTTATATACTTTAATCCTATTTACACTTACTTTAGTGTTTATAAGTCAAATCAGATTAATACATTTGAAGACTTTATTAAGCATAGCTACATGTGACAACATTTGTGATTGTGAAGAATAATACACAAGGGTCTTGTCCTGAAGCATTTTGAGACTTGGTATGGAAAACAAATTAAAATCATGTGGAAATGTAATTTCTACACAAAGGACATATTGCAGTTTAAATAAATGTTTTTCTTGATCATTAATAAGTAAATAAATATGAAAGGCACAGAAATGCTTAGAATGACATTACAGAATAATGGAATAGGAAATGCCAGCCCTCAGCTTCCCACAGAAACAACTGTTTGAACAACAACTCACAGATAAAAACAACTTTATAGGAGCCCAAAGTCTCAGTTGAAAGGTTTGAGCACTCCAATAGAGCAAAACATTCAAGAATTAGATGCAGGAAGAAGGTAATATGAACAGTTTCACATTACCTGTGTCACCCTTCTTCCAAGGTGGCACACTCAGGGCCAAGGGAGAACCCTTAGTCAGTTATTTTTCCCATGGAGAAGAGTAAAAGCTAAATGAACGCCTGGCTCCCCCAGCATTGAGAGGTACTGCTCAGGAGGCCAGTTGTCTCACCCTTCCCAGTACACTGAGGAAATCAAACTGGTTTAGTCAGTGGGGCAGCTAGGATCAGGGCAAGAGAAGGGGGCTTGCAGTAAGGGAAAAGGAGAAAACACTTTCAAACTCATTTTATGAGACCAGCATTATTCTGACACAAATACTAGACAAGGACATTGCAAGAAAAGAAAATTACAGGCCAATATCTCAGATAAACATATGTGTAAAAATACTCAACAAATTACAAGTGAACTGAATTCAACAGCACATTAAAAGGATCATACACCTTGATTAAGTGAGATTTATCCCTAAGTTA
Source organism: Mormoops blainvillei (assembly GCA_004026545.1). Classification (NCBI taxonomy): domain Eukaryota; kingdom Metazoa; phylum Chordata; class Mammalia; order Chiroptera; family Mormoopidae; genus Mormoops; species Mormoops blainvillei. Next base: position 253,642 of record PVJD01001427.1, on the reverse strand, counting down.
CAAGGATGGTTCACAAATCAATAAATTTAATATATCACATTAATATAATGTAGGGTAAAATTATGTAAATTATGTAATTATCTCAATAGATGAAAAGAAAACAATTGACAAAAATTCAACATCCTTTAATTTTTTTTAATTTTTTTTAATTTTTCCCTTTTTATTGAATTTATTGGGGTGACACTGTTAACAAAATTCTATAGATTTCAGGGGCACAATTCTAAAACATGTCATTCTTGATTAATATTTCAACAAAGTGGATATAGAAGGAATAAACCTCAACATAATAAAGGTCATATATGATGAGCCAACAGTTCACATTGTACTAAGCTGGGAAAAACAGAAAACTTTTGTGTTGAGACCATGAACAAGACAATAATACACGTTCCCACACTCCTATGCAGCATAGCACTGGAAGTCCTAGACGGAGCAATTAAATACAAATAAATATATAAAAGTCATCCAAATTGGAATAAAGATGCCAAACTGTTTGCAGATTATATGATTTTATATGTAAAAAGTCTTAAAAATCCTCTAAAAGCTGTTGCAATAAATAAACAATCAGTAAATTTTAAGATACAAAATCAACATACAAAAAAAGTCATGTTTCTCCATACATATGTCTAACAAAGAAATTAAGAAAACAATCCCCTTTATAATAACATCAAAAATAATAAAATATTTAAGGACAAATTAACCGAGGATGTAAAAGCTCTGCATGTTGAAAACTATATATCATTGATGAAAGAATTTGAAAACAAATAAATGGAAAGATAACTCATGTTCATGTATTAGAAGAATTAATACTGCTACAGTGTTCATATTACTTAAAGTGATCTACATATTTAATTCAATCCCTATCAAAATTCTAATAATATTTTTCATAGAAACAAAAAAATCAATCCTATAACTCATGTGGAACCACAAAAGACTCCAAATAGCCAAAATAATTTTGAGAACAAAGAATAAAGCTGAACACATCATAGCTACCAATTTCAAATTCTATTACAAAGGTTTGGTAATTCAAAGACTATCATGCTGACACACATAGACACACACAAAACAGATATACAAATGAGTGGAACAAAATAGAGACCTTGGGGAGGGGAGACATGCAATATAGCCAACTAATCTGCCAAAGCAGCTCCTTGAAATCAAAATGGGGAAAGTACAGTCTTTTCAATAAGTGATCTTGGGAAAATTGGATATCCACATGCAAGACAGAAAGTTAACCCATATCTTATCAAACATAAAAATTAGCTCAAAATGAATTAAGGACCTGAAGTGTGAAACACTTAGAAGAAAACACAGAAAAGTTCCTTGACATTGGTGTTGGCAGTGAGTTTTTTAAAAATAAAACACTGATAGCGCCACATGAAAGCAAAAGTAATTAGTATCACATCAAACTAAAAAAATTCTGCACAATAAAGACAACTCACAGAATGGGATAAATATATGCAAAGCACATATTTAATAATGTCTTAATTTCCAAAATATATAAGGGACTCATACAACTCAGGGGAGTTGTGGGGAGGAGGAAACAGGGAGGTGATGGTCAAAGGGTACAATATTTCAATTAGTCAAGATATCTTCTGGAGATCAGCTACACGACAAAGTGTCTATAACTAACAATACTAGATTGTATACTTAAAAGAGGGTAGAACTTATGTTTTCTTCTTAATACACATACATGCAAACACAAAAATAATAAAAATAATAATGGACAGGAGGAAAGTTTGGGAGATGATAGAACGCCTGTATCCACGCTGATGGTGGTCATGGTTTCATGAGTATATACTTACCCCTAAATACATTGAGTTGTATATATTAAAGATGGGCAGCTTTTTAAATTTTAATCATATCTCAATAAAGTAGTAAAAAATGAAATGCAAAAATCACCTCAATAAAGCAGTAAAAGATAAAAGGCAATAATGTTTTATTATAATTGCCTCACATGTTTTATTCATGTGGAAAAGTTTAGGTGGAAAATGGTTATTTGAAAGAATACTGTGTTCACCTCCAGGACAGTCCAAATTTCTATAGCTTTTGTGATCCATGTTTCTGTGTTTCCTTTCTTATGAAGCATCTTAGTGAAATAGATTAAGAAAAAGCAAATCTTACAAAGAAAAAAAAATTAACAAATCTATCTCCAGCTCAATTGATAGAAGCAACAAATCAATTAAACTGAACAATTATGCATTTTATGTCACATGTACAAGGCACAATGCTAGATATTTTTTTCTTATAAGGGTCTGAAAATATTTTTTCTTACTTTATTTACTTATGGAATAAACCAAATATAGTCTGTTGTAACTCTGAAAAGTAGTAGGTTGCCAAACTGACTTAACCCAGAAAGGTCATTTTTTTGTTACTCTCTATGAAAATATTCAGGCTATTTTGCATACTAAATAGCTCTGAATTGGGAAGACTTATTAATTCCACAGAAACAGGCTTAAAATGTGAACATAACACAAATTAAAGCTCACTATCATTTTCTATTAAGACATATAGAGAGAATAGCTATAGTTTACAAATTAGGCACTTGTTTAAAGACAAAGCATTTTTACTGAATAAGCAATGAAAGTGTGAGAATGTTTAAATTTACATATTAATTGTATATATTCATTCTCTGCCTTTTACTCTTGCTCACTAATCCATACATGGAATTCATCCTAATAATTGACATAACAGTGTTTGTGCTGTTAAAAAACTTCTGTTTCTCTTGAATATACACCCATAATCTTCCCTGTCCAAAATGATAGTAATTTGGCTATTGAGATTGGAAAAGTGGTTAGTCCAAAATTAAAATGTGTTGTAAGGGTAAAATATGCACCAGATTTCAAAGACTTAGTAGGAAAAAAATGATAATTTCTTCTTGATAAGTTCTTTATAGTAATTATAGGTTGAAATAAAAATATTCTGGATATATGTTTACATAAAATATATTGCTAAAATTAATTCTACCTCTATAATAATATGGTTACTAGAAAAATTTAAATTACATAATTGGCTCATAAAATATTTTATTTAAACAGAGCTGGACTGTATAATATTCACGGTTTAATTTAATGTTCAAATAATATTTTTATATATTAAATCATGGCAGCATTATTTATTTATTAAATCACTCTAGCATTCTGGCTGATTCTATCAAGTTTTTCCAATTCTGGATAACTCCACAATGAGTAGCTTAATGGTTATAGCCTTCTATTTCCATTAATTATTTAATGAGAATAAAGGGGTAGATATATACTAAGCTAAATGTCATAGATATCATTATAAGTCATGTTACATATAAATAAGTTACATTTTATAACAAGGTTATATGTCTTTATATTGCAAATCACAGTATATTAGTATACCATGTTCATCAAAACCATTCTAGAATTGTCTTATGTTTAAAAATATTGCATTTTTATGAATATTAAAGGCTCTCAAGTTTACTTCAATTTATATTTTTAGTTTTTACAGGAAATATTATTTTCTTATATTTATTAATTAATGCATCTTTTACAAGTTGTCTCTTTTTTACCTTTGCTTGTTTATTTGAATTTTTTTTTTTTTTTAGTAAATCTGAAGACAATGTTTCCATTTTGGTAAAAGTGTTGAAGATGTGGATGAGATTTGACAAAGGTTGAATGCCTACTCTCTTCCAAGTGCTGTTTGGTAACTTTACAAATTTACTGAATTTTTATTCTTCACATTAACATTAGACATAAGTGTTAATAATCCTATTCAATTAACTCATATTAAAAAAGAAAAGTTTTAGTAAGTTTACCAAAAATAACAAGTCTATTGCATTGGCCAAAAAGTTCATTTGTTTTTTTCTGTTAAGATAGCTCTCATGGCACTTAGTTGACTTTAACTTCATTTGAAACAATTATTATATTGTATTGTTACAGCTGTCACATCAGCATGCATTGAAAAAAAAAACAAAAACCTTATCAAAACTGATGAAATTTAGTGTAGCCATTTTAATATTGAAGGTGGAATAAAATACACATTTTTGGCATGTTATGCTTTATTATTTCAAGAAAGATAAAAATGCAACTGAAATGCAAAAAAAAAAAACAAAACAGATTTGTGCAGTGTATGGAGAAGGTGCTGTGACTGACTGAGCATGTCAAAAGTGGTTTGCAAAGTTTCCTGCTGGAGATTTCTCAATGGACAAAGCTTCATGGTCGGGTAGACCAGTTGAAGTTGATAACAATCAAGCTGAGACATAAATTGAGAACAATCAACATTATACCATGCAGGAGACAGATGATTTAATCAAAATATCCAAATCGACAAAGTTTTGGTGAAAATGAAAAATGTGTCCTTTATTTTATGGAATAAACTAAATGGGCTCTTGGTCAACCCAATGTTATAAAAGATGACTTAGGCAGATGGTCTTATAAGCCTGCATTATTTCTACCATAAAACTTTATCCCTGTATAAAAATCATTATTTTGTCTATTGTATTTGATGTACCTATTTTCCACATTTTTGCTGCCACTTAAATATACATTTTCTCATTTAAAAATAACAAAAGCAAACAAATGAAATCTCTTATACTTGTGGCAATATTTTTTCTGAAACTTTTTAATGTGATAAAATGGGATAAATTCTAGAAGAATCAAACAAACAGCTAAAAATGCTAGATTTTGGAAAATGGTTAGGATGAAAAATGAAACTTACAATTGAATTTGGGCAAAATTTGATAATGTAAGCATTTTTGGAAAGATTATATTATGTTCATTTAGCAAATATTCATTCAATATATCAATATTCTAGGTGCCAGAGAGATGAGACAGAGTGCTTCCCAAGCCAAGAGCCTATATCCAAGCGACAAAGAACTATACAAGCAAAACAAATGCTGCCTAAATGTCACAGAATGATTCACACACACACACACAAAAAATGATATATAATCTCTATAGATGAGATGTAATTTATTTAATAATCAGTGTAGAAGAAGATATTCTGGGAAGAGCAAATAGCATGAACAAGTGGTAAGAAAGGACAAGATACTTAAAAGAAAGTCTGAAAATCGGTTTTATTGATGCTTAGATTATTGGCATAGAGGGACAGAAATGTGTTTAAAAAAACAAAGAAACAACATAGTTACCATTTATTAAATACCTCATGTGTTCCCGATACTGCATAGTGTTTTACATGAACTTACTCTAATTGTCAACAACATTCCACTATGATCCCATTTACAATTGGGGACCCTGTTCTTTAAAGAAATAATAATTTGTTTAAATTTGCACATGAATAGTTAATTGTTGCATCAATTACTACCTCAAGTTTTTCTGACTAAAGTGTTCTACTTTTCAAGCATCATCTCTCTAGTTTTGTGAGAGGAACTTTTTAGATATTGTGATATACTTGGGGAGGTAGATTACATTTAAACTAATATTTATATTTTAAGAAGGCCAGCCAAATTAATGATGCTGCTTGTGGCCTAAAGGTTTGGGAAATAAATAGCCATTTAGAAAGTTACTGTGAGGAATCTGACAAGAATCAATGACAATGCCAACCTAGGTAATGGATGTCAAAATAGAAAGTAGGGCAAAGTTTCAAATCTACATAACAGAAATAATAATATTGGGAAACTACCTACATTTAGAAAATGAAGGAGAGATCAAAATTAAGACTGACTATATTTTTCTATATTGGAAAATTGGTTAATGACAATTATGCCATTTATATGAGAAGAGAAATGGAAAAGGAAAATCAAGTGAGGAAGACAGAAAAAAGTCAGTTAAAAATATAGGTCTGATATTTAAGTGAAAGGTTATAGGTAAGGTTATAACTAACACATGTTAGTTATTGGCCTGAGACTTTCATGAAAGCCACCAGAAGAGAAGAGAACAGAACCTCAATTGAACGTGATCATACTAAGGGATAACGAGAGAAAAGTATGGAGGTAACAAGCAAGGCCCTAGCGGGCAGGGATGTGAACAAACTGCAGAGCATAAGAAGGGATAATGGCAGTGGGGGCTCCACAAGAGAACAAAAGAAGGGACACCAAGCAGCCACTACTGAAGAGTTTTAACAAGTAAATGTATTCCCAGCTCTAAGAGAAATAAGATTTGGTGGCCTAAAGCATAGCATGGTGACTAAAACAATACTGTATTATATACTTGAAAGTTGTCAGGAGAGTAGACCTTAAATCACCATGCAAATCATAATTACTTGAGGGGATGGAGGTGTACTATTGAATGCTTAGCAACAGCAACATCTTATTTCAAACCTAAATTTATTTATTGTAACGTTTTTATAATAGCCAAGATTTGGAAGCAACCTAAGTGACAATCAGCGATGAGTAGGAAACAAAGCTATGTTATAGCTAATCAAGTTGTATATCTCATAGTTGCATATGTTATATGTCAATATCTTTAAAAAGTTTTGCAAATTTTAAAAAAGAAGTAAAGGTCAACAGTGTGGGGATTGACTGTGGGAGTGCGGGGGTGGGCTGGGTGGAGGAGGGCCAAGGGGGGAAAATTGGGACAACTGTAATAGAATAAACAATAAAAAATATTTTAAAAAGAAGTAAAGGTCAAATGCTACAGAGAAATTAAGTGGATGATTTATTGACAATTAAGAAGCTATGGGGCTTAATAATTAAGAGATAAATTTGATAATCTTAAGGTAAATAAATTATGTCTAATGTCTGTATGGGGAACAATTCATATTTGTTATATTTCTATTTAAAATGATAAATTTAATAGTAGAATTACATTACCGGCATCATAATTTCTAAATGTAGCTACTCATATACCTTTTTCTGAAGAACAATCATTCTCTTTGCGGCAAAGTTTCAAGCAGCTTTGAGGGTAATGAAAGCAAATCTAAGCTTCAAATTCAGATCTTCTAATTCCAGACCCCAAGCTCTTTTGTAATCATAGGAGGCCTCCTTCAACCCATCAGGTCCTAGTGATTTTTGACAGTAAGGGACAGGCTGATGTTCAGCAGAATTTTGCATGTGGGCTTAAATAAATCCTGGGCCCACTACATACAAGCTGTGTGAGTTCATTCTCTTGTTTGAACCAGAGTTTAATAATACCCTTCTTTGAGTTCGGCTGTGAAAATTAAACTTGAAAGTAAGTGAGAAACATGTCATAAGGAGCTATCACCACATGTCTTCCTCTAGGTTCTGTAAAGAATACTGTATGATTATTTTAAAATATGACAAGTTTTATTAGTAAAAATTATCTTATTAGCTAAGCAAGTGCACTAAATACCGCTAAGACACTGGGATTTAAAAAAATAATAATTCAAAGTAATAAGGCTATGTTCACAATCAGAAAAATATCCTGTTATCCAGACTCTGCAATTGCTTTATAAGCCACCATGTACAGAATTGGGTATTTCAGATTTTAAATCTCATTTTTCTTTATTTTGGGTGACATTGGTTAATAAAATTATATAGATTTCTATTGTACAATTATATAATACATTATCTGTGTATTGCATTGTTCTTCACCTTCACAGTCAAGTCTGCTTGCATCACTATTTGTTTCCTGTTTACCCTGTTCTACAATACCTCCCCCTACGCTCCTTTCCCTCTGGTAATCACCATTGTCAGTATCTATAAGTTTTTGTTCATTCGTTTGTTTTTGTTTAATCCCATCATTTTTTTTCACCCACGCCTCAACCTCCTCCCCCCTAACATCTGTCATCTGTTCTCTATGAGTCTGTTCTTATTTTGTTTGTTCATATACTTTGTTCATTAGATTTTACATGTAAGTGAAATCACATGGTACTTGTCTTTTTCTGACTGACTTATTTCACTCAGTACAATATTCTACAGGTCTATCCAGGATGTCAAAAATTTAAGAATTCCTTCTTTTTTTGTGGCTGAGTAGTATGCCATTGTGTAAATGTACCATAACTTTTTATCCATTCGTCTACTGATGGGCACTTGACCTGCTTCCAAATCTTGGCTATTATGAATAACACTACAGCAAATAAATTTATGTCTGAAATAAGATGATATTATTGCTATACATTCAATAATATTTTTTTCAAAAGTTCTCAACATTTTTCCCCAGAGTAATAGGTAAATAGACATTTTGCAAGAAAACTTGGAAATATTTTCCTATAGGTAGGGATAATTACATTTTTATTTTGAATACCTTGTATAGAAAAAAAATCACTTTTGAAGCAATGATTTTATAAAAATATTTAGAAATTTTTAATAATAATGGTGCCTAGTAGAAATTAAAAGGACTAAAATCAAGGATTATATTTTCAGTTTTGCTCCCAAATAACCGTATTACTTCTGACAAGCCAATAAGCTTTCTTTCAGTGTTCAGATAAAGATATTCGCAAGAAGTTGTTAGATATTATATTCCAGGCATATGCATTTTCAGGTACTAAGTCATTTAATATTCTTGAGAAACACATGAGGCAACATTTTGTGAATGATAATACCGAAGTACATGAAAGGTTTAACTCACAATGCTAATAAATACTAAGCCAGAATTTAAACCAAGGAATTCTGACACCAGAGTTTATGCCTTTGACCTTTGCTGTCCTGTCCTCTGGGATAGCTAAAGCCATAGAATTCTAGGGTCAGAAGAGCATTTGGAACACTTAACATGCCCTTCTCATTTTATATGTGATGACAAGGAGACAAGGAGAGCTCACGAGAAAGGTATTCAATAACATATTGTTTTAGGTAGATCACACTTAGGTCTGGACCTATAGCTCAGCTCCCCCAATTTTCCAAACCTATTCTGTGCCACCTTGAGCCGGTTCTTCTGTGCATAAAATCATTATTTTCTAAACCAATTTAATAAGCGTTAATCTTGTCACTGCAGCTTCTAAATGGCATAGAGCAACATAACTGTTTTTGCGTACTTTGACATACACGGTAAAGTGTTGTGAATTAGTCTCATGGATTTTCTGGTTTAAAATTGTCTGGTTATCTTCATAGTACAGTTCTTTTCTGGGTTTCATCAGATTTTGGAGTTTGAAAAGATTATTCAATAAGAAACTATGGCCAAGGCTATTCTTATGTGCTCCCCTACATTTCCTAGTCACTCCTGCTATTAAGGTTGTCATACGGTTGTCAGTGTAATACAGACAGTGGAAGAGATGTAAGACACTCACTGCTCTAGCCATTTAAAACACCCCAGCAGACCTTCTGCCCTCTTTTCTGCCATGGCAACTTGGAAGCATGTGCTTCCGAGAGTATGGCTAAAAGTTGGAAAGAGTTTAAATACATGAGTCAATGCTTGGAGGAGAAACACCCAGCAGAGGCAGCTGGCATGAATCAGATGATACCTCTGTGAAAAATAAACGTTTTGAATATTTACGCATAGGTATTTGGGGGTTTATTTTATTCTTACCCTAATCTGTCCTGAGTAATACATGCACGGGGGGGGGGGGTAACAAAAATAGGTGTAAAGTTGTTTGTATAGAAAAATAACATAATAATAAATAATAACACAAGAATAAACTGTGTTTTGCATACTCACAACTGTAAATGTACTTTTGCTGAGCCCTGTATATTGGTTTTGGAAATGGAGTGTGACTGTAATGAGAAGTCTACAACTTAGGGTAATTAGTTTAATAAATGAAGGTCAACTGGTTAGAAAACTGATATCAGAAGCTGAAGAGATAGAAATAGTATATATGTTGCAACAGCAAAATCTTTACTAATGCACATCTTCTTAGTCTGAAAGGCCATCCATCTCCTACCAAATTCTCTTTAAGGTACAGGAAGTTATGATGGAGTTTTCACTTACATGCGAAATTAAATTTTCAAAAGCATTTATAATCCCTGTAAAACAGGACATTTGAAAGTACTTAGCACTAGTTAATATTTAAGTGTTTCTGAGAAACTTGAATGAAAGTAGAGAATAAACAGTGAGAAACAAACTGTTTATTCATTTCATATGCACAATAAAGTATAGTCATAATGAAGTATATTGTCACAGATTTTTGAGTGCAAAACATCTAAGTTTAAATTATTTACCAACTAAATTACATTCCATAATGTAACCTTTTGCTAAAAAAGTTGATTTAAGGAGAGAAGAAAGTTGAGAGAGAAAGGGAAAAAGGGAGAGAGAGAAAACCATTGTTTTGTTGTTCCACTTATCTATCCTTTCATTGGCTGATTCTTTATGTGTCCTGCCTGGGATCAAACCTGCAACCTTGGTATATCAGGACGATGCTCTAATCAACTGAGCTATCTGTTGGGAGTAACTATATACTTCTAAGCTTCAGTTTTATCCAGGAGCTTCCGAAAATAAAATTACTTCAACTGTTGGTTAAATTAATTGAGAAATCTATGTTAATTACTTAGGATATTTTCTGGATTATAAAATGTGCTAAAATATCGGTACCTATTTTGTTGTTGCAGCAAGCGCTGCCATGATCATTGTCAGCATCTTTATATGCCCAGACATAACTGATAAACACAGTCTTCAGCTCAGGACCCAACAGGACCCTTATATTTAAAACAGGGGAGTTACCAAAAACACTGATGTTGTACAGAAACATTTACCCTATGATTATACAATGGCCTCGTCTTTCAGTGGGATGCTTGGTTTATCTGAAAAGGTTTGTCAGGCATTTCAAGGATTTCAAAAGTGCTTAAAATTATTTTAAAGCCTGCTTATTGCCAAAAAATTAGCTATGCCATTCTTGTAATTCAACATTAATATGAAGATAAACAGGCTGTTAAAGAGAAATAGTGAATATAAATTTCATAACCAAACAAAATAACATTACCTTTAATATCCAACAGAATCTCAGATAGCATTAACCATTAGCCATTGTCTACATTATTGTCTCTATTCTTCAATTAAAATTTTAGATTTTTAAATGATGTTTTATATTTATATTATTCAATGAGATTGCAGTTTAATTCTGCACTTAACCTGGGCAGACTGTCTCCCATTATTTTGAATGAGTTTTCATTAATTTGAATCATGAGGTCTGCCTCAATTTGTGACACTTTTCACTGGACTTTTCACCAAGAGGCCTCTCAGAATTCTTAACTGGCCTCATTATTTCATTTAAAAGTTTTGTGGAAGATTTTTTAAAGCACTCCGAAGCCTCATGGGTTGACAGAGGGCAATCTCAGAACACTTGAGCAGCCCTGGACAGCAGGGAGAGAATGCTGGGCAGGAAGCACTTTGCAACAGGCTATGAACACAGAGCTCTGACAATTTAAAGGACCAATGAACTGAAAAGCTATATGAATCAAGAACATTCTACTCTTCTCGAAATTCTATTCACAAATAAAGTTTCAAGTTGTTGGCAAACAGTAGTTACTTAATGAATGTTCGATTCAATAAGTCAAAAAATATATAAATAAGTAATATATACTTTATATTAATATATAAATAAGTAATATATAACTCCAAGTACTCTCAAATTGAAAGTATAAAGAAGTTCAACAGATGGCCTCATGAATGTGGCGATGGTTATTTTTATACAGTCCCAAGGTGGGTTCAGTGAAGGACAGTGAAAGACGATCTATAATACTGACAACAGGAGCAATGGCTAGACTGGGAGTAAAGACTCTCAGTGCATTGGACCTGCAGAAGAGAGGGAGACAAGGGATTTGTAGCATAGATGTTAAAAATGCAGGGCTTGTATGTAAACATGATTGGTTTGAATCGAGGTTCTTCTTGTAACTCTGTGATTTTGATCATGCAATCTGGTCATGGATATAGAGACACTCTGCCCAGATATTGCTGCTTGTTGCCCCAGTTGTTGGTAGAAAGCCTACAGCTATCAACTGGCAAGGGATTATTTGAGTTGCAGACCCTCCCCTCCCAAGGTTACAGTTTCCTGGAGGTCACATCCATTTACTATAGCATACAGGGTTATGAATGTAAAACCATTTCAATTTTAGCCCAACCTGGGACAATTCTGATGGGTCAGGTTTAGCTCCAGAGCTTCCTCTGGAGTCCTCTGTTGCTGTCCAGTCAACATCAAAGCTGGACCTCTCCCTCTGACTGATCTTACTTCATTCTCCCCGCTTCCACAGATGTCCATTTCAAATGCTGTTCCTAATAAATATGTTACATCCTAAACTTAGTCTCAGTTTCTGCTTCCTGAAGAACCCAACCTGCAACCTAGTTCAATCAGGGGACCCACTATTCTTCTTTGAAAAAATGGAGATTGGTTGTAATACCAATCTCATGTTGTGGGTCTTATACTTTGTTAATAGGTCCAAACAAGAGATAATTGTTCTAATATTATTTTACTCATGTTTTGCTATTGTACTGTCAAAGTAGTATATCACATGAGTGAATGGCTCAATGTTTAATTTGATATAGATGATCTCATGTTTAATATCAAGTGAATATATTTGTTTTACTTTAATAATCTTAAATATTAACACCTCTATTTATCTTTGCATTATAACCAGGAATTTTGCCCCGTAACAATAAATTTATTGCTAAATTTTTCTTCCAGAATTTAAATTTTTTAGATATAAAGAATTTCTTCATTGTAAGATTTGTCGGTAACTCGTTTATTACAGGACCATTGTTTACCATGAACTGTAATTCATCCTTTAGATCTTTTTAAAACATTGTACCATATAACTAGATTATAATTGTTTATGACATTCTTTAATAAGCACATATTCTCTTTTTTAAACATTCTGTGAAATAATTTTAGATTTGCAATTTATTAAATATTTATATTTGTTAGAGGAGAGGCAGTGTTTTGAAATCATTTAAGTGAGTAGTACTTCAGGCTCTGGGAAACAAACTACAATTACCACCATTGTTACTGCAATTCTGTTTATTAAATATCACTATAGTCCATAGAAAAACTTAAAGGTGAATTTCCCAGTGAGTTAATATAACTATCATCAAGAACAAAGATTATCTTAACTACATTTAAAACATTCCCTGAGCTATGGAGTCATATAAAGAAAATGAATGAAACTATATTAATACTTTGGAGAATATATGGTATAATCTTAAATAAGATATAGTTGAATGAATGAGAAAAAAGCTATAGTATTAGTTGAAAAACTATAGACACTATAATGACAAACGAATTGGGGAGCTTATGATCTATAAAACTCCATGTGAAGCCCTTCAGGGTATACAAAGAATTTAGTAAGCAAGGAATAAAAGTGCACAAAAATCAGGATACAGTAAGTATAAAATATTGACCAATGCTACCATGGATCAAGAGAAAGAGATATCACACGGGTTTGGTTGAAAAATTGAGAAAAGAGTGGTGAAAATAGCTTTCATAAATGGTACCTATAATCTCAATATTTAGGATGGGGGAGAGGCAGGATGTGAAAAGCCTAAGAAAAGAGAAAAGGCAAGAACAGATTGTTCATAATCAGGATTACACCAAGGAAAATGTTTGGTGCACAGGAAATAGTTGAATTGATACTTCATAGTATGTTTAAGAAGTAGGTGGAGCCCTGGCTAATATGGCTCAGTGGATTGAGTGTGAGCCTGGAACCAAAGTGTCACTGGTTCAATTACCAGTCGGGGCACATTCCTGGGTTGCAGGCCAGGTCCCCAGTGGAGGATGCACGAGAGGCAATCACACCTTGATGTTTCTCCCCCTCTCTTTCTCCTTCCCTTCCCCTCCCTCTAAAAATAAATTAATAAAATCTTGAAACAAAAAGAAGTAGGTAGAGATGAAGGTACAAGAGATGATTGGGTGATAAATTATTGTTGAATAAAGATATACATTCATATAAATATCTTGTATCTTAATTTAAAAAATATATCCTTACTCAGTAAATATGTACATGTTGGTCTCATTTTATACATAGATATTTTTGGAACAATGGAACATGAAATTTAAAACGATTTTTTAAAAACTCATCTTCCCTTCCAATATCAGTTAGGAAACATACCACTAAAGGGGATGTAGGTAGAAAAGGTGGGTTTCCAAACTGCAAAATAGTAACTTCCTAACATTCACACAGTCAGTTTCATCCTCTTTAAACCTCTAATATTTCTTGTAAATTAGTGTACTTATAGTAAATTTGAAAACTCAGTCTCTCCCTGAGGCCACAAATTCAAATTAAAGGCCGTGATACTTCTAGAGGTTTGGTAACCTTCCCATATATCCAGCCACTAAACATAGAATATCTCAGAAATGTGACTCCTTTGGCAAAATAAAACAAAACAAAAAATCCGTATTATTTTTGGTTTGGTACAAACATTCCCATATATCCAGCCACTAAACATAGAATATCTCAGAAATGTGACTCCTTTGGCAAAATAAAACAAAACAAAAAATCTGTATTATTTTCCCCCTTTTTCATTTTCTCCATCATCCTTTCAATCATTTGTCCTATTGCCAATCAATCTTCTACCTATTAACTTCTTTCCTTGACATCTGTTATATGTGGTATAATCTGAAAGAAGACATAGTTGAACAACAAAAAGGAGACTTAGAATCAGATGAAAAACTAGGGTCATATTACGTTCTTTAAGCCCCACATCTTACTCTCATAAGCAAGGGCATCACAGAGAACCTCTCCATCAACCAGATCTCAAATTAAGTGCATTCTCCCAATTATAATAAACCTTTTACCATTACTTTCTTTCGGGTTAATTTTGTCTTTTGAAAAAAATTCTCAGTTTGTACTCCTATCACTCTCATGCCAAATTAGTAAATTATTTAATCTCTAAGTATGATCAACTCCGGAATTCATTATGGCCTTTGTTTCTAACACCATAAACATTTCCAATCTCAAATTTCCCTATTTTATTGCTTTTCTCTGCTTCCAGGATAGGAATTATTGCTGATTAGAGGTTTAAATGCATGAAGCCAAAATCCCCTAAAAAAATAAATAAATAAATAAAAATAAAGACATTCATCTCTTACTAGAAACTCATGAATGAAAAACATTATTTAATATAAACATTTATTTTGATTTCTCGGCATGCTCCCAAGGAAGCAATGTCAACATTTACATATTCCCATGTCTTTTTAAATCCCACATATGCATATTTTAATAACAACTCCCACTATGAACTTTTGCAGGTAATAGTCTCCCAGACTCAGCAAACTACTTTTACCCTATTTATCTTTAATTCTATCATTTGGTCACAGAGAAAAATTGTATCTCTTCTGAATTTTAATCTCAATATTTATAGTTTAAAATACTTGACTTATTATAAACTTAGCCCTTTCTCACCAATATTTATTTCCCAAAACAGAATGTCTACTTGAATATTTCACCACAAGCTCTATCAAGTCAAAAATCCAATTCATTACCTTGCTCTCTTCTTATTGTACAGTTGCCAGAGTAAACCAGTCTAAATTTTAATGATATTTTCACTTACTCTCGCATCAATTGTCAAGTTCTTTAAAATCTCTTTACATGGTATCTGTATCACAGTCCTGTCCCCACCTCTTTTCTTTTCATTCTGTTTTAATTTAATCTGTATTGTATTTTTTCCATTACCATTTAGTCCCCTTATTACACCTCCCCCCAGCAATTACCACACTGTTGTCCACGTATATAAGTCCTTTTTCTTTTTGCTCAATCTCTTCACCCTGTCACCCCCTCCCCTACCCCAACTAGCTGTCATCCTGCTCTCCATCTATGAGTCTGGGCATTTTTCTTGTCAGTTCAATTTGTTCATTAGATTCCACATATAAGTGAAATCATATGATGTTTGTCTTTCTCTGACTTATTTTGCTTAGCATAATACTCTCCAGGTCCCTGCATACTGTTGCAAAGGGTAAAATTTTCTTCTTTTTTAATGCCCAAGTAGTATTCCATTGTGTAAATTTCCCACAGTTTTATCCACTAATCTACTCATGGACACTAAGGCTGCTTCCATATCTTGGTGATCATAAATAACTCTGCAATGAACATAGGGTTGCTTATGCTCTTTTGAATTAGTGTTTTGGGTTCCTCCAGATATATTCCTATAAGTGGGATTTCTGGGGCAAAAGGCAGATCCACTTCTAGTTTTTTCAAGTAACTCCATACTGCTTTCCACAGTGCTTGTACCAGTCTACATTCCCACCAAAAGTGTAAAAGTGTTCCTCTTTCTCCACATGCTGGTTAGCACTTGCTGTTTAGTGAGTTATTGATGATAGTTCTTCTTATAGGTGTGAGATGATATCTCATTGTAGTGTTAGTTTGAATTTCTCTGATGATTATTGATGTTGAGCATCTTTTCATATGCCTGTTGACCATCTGTATGTCCTCTTTGAAGAAGTGTCTATTCAGGTCTTTGCCCATTATTTATTTATTTTTTGTTGTTGAGTTTTGTAAGGTCTTTATAAATTTTATATGTTAACCTTTTACCAGATGTACCACCAAATATGTTCTCCCATTCTGTGGGTTGTCTTTTTATTTTGTTGATGATATATTCTTTGTTGTGCAAAAACTTTTTAGGTTGATGCAGTTCCATTTATTTATTGTCTTCTGTTTCCCTTGGTTGGGGAGATGAATCCAATAAAATATAGCTATGAGCAATGTCCGAGATTTTACAACCTGTTTTCTTCTATGATTTTTATGGTTTCATGTCTAAGGCTTAAGTCTTTCATCTATTTTGAATTTATTTTTGTGTGTGGTATAAGAACGTGGTCTAATTTCCTTTTTCTGCATGTACCTCTCCAAGTTTCCCAAAGCCTTTCATTGAATAAAGTACCTTTAGCCCATGGTATGTGCTTACATCCTCTGTCAAATATTAATTGACTACATAGGTGTGGGTTTATTTCTAGACTATTCTGTTCTATCGATCTATATGTCTGTTTTTATGAAAGCACTATACCATTTTAATAACCATGGCCTTATAGTATAGTTTCATATTAAGTAGTGTGATTCCTCCAATTTTGTTCTTTCTCAGGGTATCTGTTGTTATGCAGAGTTCCATATAAAATTTCGAAATATTTTTTCTAGCTCTGTGAAAATACATCATTGAAATATTGATAGGGATTGCATTGAATCCATAGATTGCTTTGGGTAATATGGACTTACTAATAATATTAATTCTTCCTATCCATCAATATGGCATGTACTTTCACTTATTTGTATCTTTGTCTATTTCTTTCTTTAGTGTCTTATGATTTTCTGAGTACAGGTCTTTTATATCCTTGGTTAGGTTTATTCCTAGATATTTATTTGCTTTGAAGCAATTGTGAATGGGACTGATTTCTTAATTTCCCTTTCTATGTTTGTTACTGGCATATAAAAATATAACTAATTTCTGGATATTAATTTTGTATCCTGCTACTTTGTTGAATTTGTTTATCAATTCTAGTAGTATCTTGTTGAAATCTTTGGGGTTTTCAATGTACAGTATCATGTTATCTGCAATTAATGACAGTTTTGCTTCTTCCTTTCCAATTTAGATGCCATTTATTTCTCCTTCTTGTCTAATTGCTATGGTTAGGACTTCCAGTATTATGTTGAATAAGAGAGGTGAAAGAAGACATCCCTGTCTTGTTCCCAATCTTCAGCAAAATGCTTCTATTTTCTGCCCATTGAGTATGATGCTGCCAGTGGGTTTGTCGTACATGGCCTTTATTATGTTTGGGTATGTTCCCTCTGACCCCACTTTGCTGAGAATTTTTATTATAAATGCATACTGTAGTTTATCAAATGTTTTTCTGCATCTAGTGATATGATCATGTGATTTTTATCCTTCATTTCGTTTATGTGGTGATTCACACCTGTTGATTTGTGACTGTTGTACCAACCTTGCATTCCTGGAATAAATCCCACTTGATCATGGTGTATGATCTTTTTGATACATTGTTATATTTGGTTTGCTAATATTTCATTGAGGATTTTAGCATCTATATTTATCAAGTTATTGCATATAATTTTCTTTCTTCGTAGTGTCTATACAGTTTTGGAATTAGGTTACTGCTGGCCTTATAAAATGAGTTTGGCAGACTTCCCTCCTCTTGAATTTCAGGAAATATTTTGAGAAGGAGAGGTATTAGTTTTTCTTGGAATGTTTGGTAAAATTCACCTCTGAAGCCATCTGGTCGAAGGCTTTTGTTTTTTGGGAGTTTTTTTATTACTGCTTCAGTTTCCAAGGTATAATCTATCTATTCAGATTATCTGATTCTTCCTGAGTTAGTTTTAGAAGATTGCATACTTCTAGGAATTTACCCATTTTGTCCAGGTTGTCCAGTTTGTTGGCATATGTTGTTCACAATATTTTCTTATACTCCATTGTATTTGTTTGGTGTCAGTTCTTATTTCTCCTCTTTAATTTCTGATTTTATTTATTTAGATAATTTTGTCTGTTCTTCTTAATGAGTCTGATTACAGGTTTGTCACTCATGTTTATCTTTTCAAAGAAGCAACTCTTGGATTCATTGATCTTTTGTACCATCTTATCAAACTCTATTTAATTTACTTCTGCTCTGGTCTTTATTATCTCTTTCATTCTACTCACCTTGGGCTTTGTTCTTATTCAAGTTTCTTTAAGTATGAAGTTAGGTTGTTTATTTGAGTCTTTTCTTTTCTTTGAGATAGGCCTGTAATGCTATGAATTTCCCTCTTAAGGTTGCTTTCCCAGGGTCCCACAGATTTTGGATTGTTGTGTTCTCATTTTTATTTGTTTCAAGGTATCTTTTGATTTCTTCTTTCATCCGGTTGTTGACCCATTCATTGTTTAATAACATGTTATTTAGGTTCCTTGTCTTTGCATGTTTTTCAGTGCTCTTTTTGTGATTGATTTCTAGATTCATAGCACTGTGGTCAGCAAAGATGCTTGATAATGTCAACATTCTTCAATTTATTGAGACTTGTTTTGTATCCCAACATGTGGTCTATCCTAGAAAATGTTTCATGTGCACTTGAAAAGTATGTATATTCTGCTGATTTGGGGCAAAATTCTCTAAAGACATCAATTAAATCCATTAGAAGTAGTTTGTCTTTTATGGCCCCTGTCTTGTTCATTTTCTATCAGGAAGATCTATCCATTGAAGTCAACGGGATGTCAAAATCCCTGACTACGATTGTATTTCGTTCAATCTCTCCCTTTATATTCATCAAGATTTGTGTTACATATTTAAGTGCTCTGATGTGTGGTGCATAAATGTTGACTAAGGTTATATCCAATTGTTGGATTCTTCCTTTTATCATTATGTAGCACCCTTGTCTGTCTCTTACTATAGCCTTAGTTTTAATGTCTATTTTTTCAGATACCTCATCTTTTTTTTTCTTTCCATTTGAAAGAAATATATTTTTCTTTGAAGATAACCAAAAAGTTATCTTCAAAGACAGAATTTCAGGAAATTGAGGATAAAGTCATAAGAACATCTGGACATCAAAAAGAGAGAGTGCAACAATTATATTGAATACAAGAGGGGGAAACAAACATTTCCATATAAATCAACAAATCTTTAGATTCTTTAAAAATATCTTTTAATGTGATAAAACACTTGAAATAAGCCTTCAAACAGTAATATTCCACTTTGTCAATTTTTTTTTACATATTTAAGGTGCATAGGCATTATATTCCAGCTTCTGTGATCCTCATAATGTAAAATTTATCATTTGTTTTCCATTCTCATTCAATAAGATATATAGATGAATTCAATGATAGCTTTGTTCCTTTTATGCTGGTAATAACTTTTATGAAATATTTTTATTTGGATGGTATGCTGTTGGGTAGCATAAACAGTATTATATAAAAATATCTATTTCCAGGTTTTGTTACAGACATTCAAATTTCAATACAATGACAGACAGACAACATAAAAAATGAAAAACATAAAAATAAAAAAGGTCTTCTAAATTGTTTGGTGGAGCCATGAGGCTTATTGGGTGATTTTCTAGGTGATATCTGAGAGATATCTGGCATGAAACAAGGATGGTATAGATTGAACAGTAGTTAGAAGGGAGTCAAGAACCTAAGCAAATAATTAGTTTAGAAGGAGGAAGACACAAGCATACTTAGGGTTAAAAGAATAAGGATAAATCACCACTCCTACGAATGGAGGAAATCATTATAACGAAGGCTATGACAAGCATACATTTTTAAGTATCTATGAAATGTATTATATATATGTATACAAATATAGATATTTTCCTTTGAAAATTGGAGAAAAATCCGACTCAATTATAAAGAGAAAAGTAAGTTACATTCAGAATCATCTGCTTAATAAGACTAGGCAGAGAGTTATCCTGCACAAAGTGATGTCTGTCAAAATGATTGGTGTAAGTAGATTGTGGCATGTGAATATTTCTGTTTCTAATAATACAAATTCTACATATTTTAAATATTTAAGAATTATTGAAATATGCATATAATACTGTCAACATGAAATTTGTCTAGCCCATTAGCTAGAACATTTAGTATAGTACAAATAGAACAAAACAGAAGCAAACAATAAAAAATAAATTATAAACACTACCTTATATTGTCTTATAATCTGATTATGTAAATATCCACTCATCAATAAAAGCATAAATCATTTTTATACCAGATTAAGTGGTGACATGTAGCTATTTCTATTATTCTTGCAAGTGTGTCAGGTCATTATACCAAGGATGATGAGATCATCTGGAGTTTTAGTATACAAAATAGACAATACATAATATGGAAAACATTAAAATGAGAACTTTATTATAATACAAATTAACAATTCAAATTTCAATGTTGTTTATGCTGACTTTGTTTCCATGATGGTAGATATCTTTGTATACTGTAAATATATATGTATATAAATATATATGCATTATATATTTTATATTATATATCACATATAATGCATATTTATATTATAAATGTTATATAATATATGTGTATACATAAATATATTTATGCTAATGTATACATATATAAGTCTAATTTATATATATAAAATATATATACCATATATAAATTATTATGAAGACATAGTTTTACTAGTGGCAATATAAACTAAACAGTTCAATTTTAATTGAAAATTAAATTAAATTATTCAAATTAACTGAAACAAATTTTTTTTTCTATCCACTAAATCATTTCTCCTATAAGCTATGTGATTGACTTGCAGCTTCTGCCAAGCATCAGTGAGTTCTCAGCCTCAGGTCTTTTTGTGAGCTGCCTTATTTTGACTGTGTGTTATATATCTTTTCATTGTATTTTTCTGGTTTATATTTTCAAGTTAAGAGTTTTCCTTCAAAAAACACAAGGAAAAGTCAGGGAAGTAATTGTAGTGTGTTTTGGATGACTGGAGTAAACTTTAGTGGTCTAAAGTTTCCAAATTTTCTGCATAAGCTTGTTTGATTTCTAAAATAAAAACAAGTTCATGCTCTGGTTGGTGTAGCTCAGTGGATTGAATGCCAGCCTATGAACCAAAGAGTCCCTGGTTTGATTCCCAGTCAGGGCATGACTGGGTTGTTGGCCAACCCAGCAGGGGGTGTGTGAGAGGCAACCACATATTGATGTTTCTCTCCCTCTCCTTCTCTCTCCCTTTCTCTGTCTAAAAATAATAAATAAAATCTTTAATTTAAAAAAAAAGTTCACTAAAACATGATAGTCTTATTTAAAATCAACAGGCTAAGTCATTCATAGAACCAGTCAAAGAATGGAGTCCTGATGTTATTGCATAAGTTCCTACAAAATATACCAAAGAAATTAATATAACATAGTCATCCCTAATGACCTTAACAGATGAATGTTTTCTCTCTAGTTCCTGTCCCAACAAAACAATAGGATATTCATTGTTTATTTAAAAAATATAAAAAAGCCTCTATAAATGTTTGGAGTACCAGTATTCAATATTATTCAATCACTTGTTTGTTCAACAGATATTAATTGTATATCTAGTGTGTCAAACCCTGCAATGCAGTACGTAATTTGTGAATGTGACCAGATGTTCAGCTCCCAAGTCCCAATCTCCACAAACTATTTAATGTTTAAATCTACAAACTAAGTTCTCTGAATCAGGCTTTTTGTTTCTAACCCATTTCCTTCATTTTTTTCTTTTTCTTTCTTTCCTTCTTTTTCTTTCTCTTTTATTGTTTTTAAATTTACTCACTAGTTAATAGTTCAATAATATGTGGCACACGAGATAAAATTTAGAAAGCTGATCTTGTCATATTGCTTAGTTATACATACTGAAGATGTTATAGTGCTAAATTCTTGTGATGATAAGGAGCAAAATCCAGGAGCCCACTCTTATTTTGATATAGACTTTTAAATATTGATTACTGTCTAATGACAGCAACTCAGCCCTAGTGTGTACACATAAATGGGTTCACACACACAGGAAGTTTAGCTCTAGGCTCAAGTTTATGCACATTACTCTGCTAACCATGAGCCAGGACAGAATACAAGTAATGACAGTGCCATGGATCTAATACCATGTATTTTCCTACAAACATTGGAATGTGACCAAAAAAATCTTCCTTTTCAATAGACACAAGTCACAGTACTTAATACGCAGACTTGGAATTATTCAAAATGTCTCATATTAACATGCATATTCTTGGACTCTTAGATTAAAATTACATATCTTTGAATATCTGAATATTCTTTCTGAATATCCTGAATTCAAATCAAGATGCTAACATGTAAATAACTTATTTTCATCTCTTGGCAGTTTGGGGGCAAGCTGTATAACTTATTCTTGCCAAATATACCTAATGAGCTCATAAATTATTTGGTAGATTAACAAAATAAATGAGCAAAACTTTTCTAAGTGTCTATTTCTTCATTTGCAAGGTATCCAATAAACTGGCAACCAAAAAGATAACTCTTATGGCTACTTCCAGATATTATTTGTATCATTACTCCTACTACTACTGGTTAGAGTAGCAGTATGAATTATGGGGACTATGACTTCCAAATAATGTTTCATATTATCAACCTTCATCAGGTCAGCCAATTGGCTGAGTAACATTGAAAACGGCTTAATCAAAATTTCACCTTATTAACAGCCATGCAAATGCAACGACATTAATTTTTAAAATAAATTTAAAAGAACACTTCTCTGAAGTCCCTATGAACTTAGAATATCTTAGTACTAAAATTCTACTATGATCAGTCTAATATACAACTAATTTAACAGTCCACATTTATAATATTTATAAACAAATTTTAATATATTATTCTAAAATAACATAACAAAAAATAGCAAAACTAATAATACTGAACAAATCTATGGGAAATAAATATTGCTGCAAAAAAAGAAAAAAGTAGAGAAAATGAGAACTAATTTCTAGTTGTTTTAAATAGAGTACATACATGATTTTTTACTTAGAGTGACATTTTAAAACTAAATTAACTTGTAATTATAATTTTTACTTGTAAAATGATAGTAACACTGGAATGTAAAAACAGTGTATGAAATATATAATCTTTGCTATCAGGTGGGAAATATCAATAATAGAAAAAAATGAATCTGATAGTAACATAAATAGAAAAATAAATGTTATGGGCCTAACAGATGCTGTAAAACAATGAAGACAGGTATCCAAATTAAAAAAATATTGATTAATACATTTAGTTTTTTTCCTGTAATATTATGATATAGATCAGAAATTGGCAAACTATAGCCCACAAGCCAAAGTTGATCCAGCAGCCGTTTTGTGAATAAAGTTTTGTTGGAACAAAGTTGTATTTATTCTTTTACATATGATCTAGAACTACTTTTGTGCTACAATGGTAGTTAATAATTATGATAGAGGTAATATGGACTGAAAAATGTAAAATATGCAGTATCTGGCTCTTTACAGCCAAAGATTGCCAACCCCATAGATGCTTCTTGGTTTCAAATGCAAATTAAAAAAAAAAAGAAAAGGTTTATTATAGTTTTCAAATCTTCACATTTCTAACAATAAACATAAAAGGTCTATTTCTTAATGTTGTCTAACATTTTAAAACTCTAAAATTAAATAGGTTTTAAAGTACCATGTTAATGAAGTATTATTTTAATTAATTTTATATATCTGAATTACCACAAGGGAATTCAAACCATACAACAGTATAGTGTGCTTTTCTTAAGATTTTATTTATTTATTTTTAGAAAGCGGAAAGGAAGGAGTAAGAGAGGAAGAGAAACATCAATGTGTGGTTGCCTCTCATGGCCCCTCCTGGGGACCTGGCCTGCAACCCAGGCATGTACCCTGACTGGGGGATTGAACCACTGACCCTTTGGTTCACAGGCCAGTGCTCAATCTACTGAGCCACAACAGCCAAGGCATCAAACTATACAATTGTTCTTTGTGCAATAAACTTGGCACAGTCATGTACCTATTCCAACACAGTGTATTCTATATCGCTGGTTAGTTTTACTTATTATTATTAACAAGCACTTTTTTATTTTTAAAAATATTTATAATAAAATATTTTATCTTATATATGCAGTTACTTGTATTTTTACATTTGTTTAAATGATGTGCCCTGATTTGTACTTTTTTTAGCCAACTAAATAAATGTTATGATTGCCATAAGGGTATGATTTTATAAATCTATCCTAATAAACCTCAATTATTTTTCTGATTTTTATTAGCAATTCTTAGCTCCTGGCAGTCCTTAAATTATCTTCATTTCAATGAAGGCAGTTTCTGTGCTGTTACAGAGCTATCTTTCAAAAACAAAAAAACAACAACCATAATTTCCGATGATACGGAGGTTAACACATGTGGGAGTCACTCAAGTAGTTATTATTTAATTTAAATATAACTTTTGCATAATTACATAGCATAGTCTCCAATAAGCTTCTTAATATTTTTAAAATTATATTTTACTGATTATACTGTTACAGTTGTCCTGATTTTTCCCCTATCGCCCTGTCCACCCAGCACCCCTCTCCATTCCCTCAGGCAACCCCCCACCATTGTTCGCATCCATGTGTCATGCATATATGTTCTTTGTCTACTCTATTTCCTATACCCATAAGTATTCTATAACTACCTATTTGTACTTTTCTTTTAAGTCAAGAAGATTTTAACATTTTTGTTTAATAACCATATTTAATACCTTGTAGTTCGTTAATTTTTTATCATTGTTCAATTACAGTTGTCCTCATTTTCCCCCATTATTCTATTTGTACTTCTTTTTTTAAAAAAAAGATTTTATTTATTTTTAGACAGAGGGCAATGGAAGGAGAAAGGGAGGGAGAGAAGCATCAATATGTGGTTGCCTCTCACGTGCCCTGTAACACAGGCATGTTCCCTGACTGGGAATTGAATTCGCGACTCTTTGGTTCACAGGCCGGCACTCAGTCCACTGAGCCACACCCGCCAGGGCTTTTTGTACTTCTTAATCCTTTCACCTCTTTACGCATTCCCCCACACTCCCTCCCACCTGGCAACTATCAAAATACTCTCTGTATTCATGATTCTCTCTCTGTTCTTCTTGTTTGCTTAGTTTGTATAATATTCTTGATATAAGGTAATCTGAGTGTAATCACTAACCTAAGAGCAACCTCTGCTGGCAACCAGAAGTGGAGCTGCAAGTGTTTTACTGTAGTTTTACAATGTAATTTGACCATGTCAGATATAAATATAAAAAGTATATTTTGGGGAAGGTTTTAACATTTTTATTGTATACAGCAGGGTGATAAATTACATATTCTAATATAAAATCGAGGCAACTATGGTATATTTGTTTTAGGACTAAACAAAAATCAAAAGGTCTACGATAAATGCTTGATTCTCAATTGCCAGCCTTGTCGCTTGAGAGTCATTTAGAAAGGACAATTAAATGAAGATAAGAGTCAGGTTTCACAGGGTTCTTAAGAATATTGAATAAGATACATCCAAACTATTTACTGTGAAATACAAAGTTCTACATAAATAAGTTAATTCTAAATTCGAAAGATGGTTTCAGTGAAGGTGAATCCTATAATGCATGTCCTTTTCCAGATAAGTATAATTGTAAATGAGAGCTCACAGAGAAGGGATAAGATAATACTTCTTTTTTGATAAATGCCACCTAGATATGACTTTTAAAAAGTACATCTATTAAGAACAAAATCACTTTTCCTGGGTCTGTGTTACTGAAGTGTACATGGAGTTTGACAATAAAATATGTCTTAGATAGGAGTAAATAGTTGTCCCTTAATAATATATGAATAACTTGTCCTTTGGGCTGGGTACCATAAAGGATACATATCATATAAAGACATACATGCACATCTACTCTGACAAAACTAGATACACAAAAGTAGCACACTTGAGCAACAGGGGACAGCTCAAATTCACAAACACTGTGTGGATTATTTAGTTATATGGCCTAAATCCATTTGAATGTTGCACATTTTGGGGGTAAAATCTTTCCTCTATTCTTCATGGGGCATCCTGATACAGCCTGAAAAACAAGTAAAATGTTAAATCTTGTTTTGTTCATTTAAATTTTTTAATAAGCAGGGCCCCTTCTAAAACAGAACTCTGTCATCTGACTTTTATATCCCCAAATGTACTTCCCGCCATTCATATTTCTCTACTCTTGCACAAACCTTGGCTCTTCCTTCTTAATAGTAGTAATAACTAAAATGATCGCCTAACCTATTATTTATTAATTCCAGTATATTATTTATTTCAGATAATGCATTCTTTATTGCTGACTGGTCCTTTTTATGGTTTCTGAGTCTTTTTTTTTTTTTTATGCTGTTGAGTATCCTTATAATCATTACTTTAAACTCTATAGCTGATGCATTTCTTGCCTCTATTTCATTTAACTCTTCTTCTGGAATATTCTCTCATTCTTTTATTTTGGTCCTCTTTCTTTGTATTCCCATTTTGCCTGTGTCTTTGTATTTGTTTCTGTGTATTAGGTAGATCTGCTAAGACTCTGGTGTAGGCACTTGTCAGACATTGCCTGACTGGCCCCAGGCAACCTGTTTGGAGCGATCAGAGATCCAAAACATGTAACTCCCTCTGCTGGGCCTGGGTTTGTGCAGAAAGAACAAGGCTGTGCACCAAGGCCAGTTTTTATCAGCACGGGGTACAGGGAACAGGGCTCTCAAAGTGGTCCTCAAAGTGTGGTCAAAAGTCTTGAGGGCCCCCAAGATATTCTCATGGGGGTTCGTGAGGTCAAAATTATTTTTGTAATACTAAAAAGCTATTTACTATCTTCACTAGTTTGACATTTTCACTGAAGGTGAAAAGTCAATGGTGGAGAAAACTGATAGAGTTTTAGCACAAATTAAGGCAGTGGCAGCAAACTGTACTGTTTTTTACTGTACCCTGTACCATCATACAGTTAAAAAAGAAAAAAAAAAAAGAAAGTTAGATTCACTTGAGGTTATCCATGTAGTAGAAATTAATGTTATTGAATCATAATCCTCGAATATGTCTTTTTTACTTTTCTATGTGATCAAATGGAAAATTTGTGTAAACACTTCTGGTCATCTCCAGAAAAATTAGTTGTGTAAAAATTTGAGTTGAGAGGGGTACTATTGCTTTTTACTTGGAAAATCATTTTTACTTGAAAAAACAACTGACAGAAAAACTAAAATTACTCAGGTGGTTATTTGGCAGTTTTCTCAAGAATAGGCAAAGAACATTAATAGTCTAAGGAAAAGGTGGAGGAGTATGTGGAGGTCACACTAACCTTCTCCCAGGACCAGTCTGGAATTACAACTAAATTGTAGAGAAATCATACAGAACAACCAACTGGACACTAGTTGGAAAGAAACCTTATAACCACAGACAAACAGAAGAAACCACTTCACCACAACAAGGCTGGTAGGCAGTGTGGAGGAGGCATAAGAGGGCTGGCTGGGCTCCCCTGGGTGGCAGCTGAAGGTTCAGAGCAATATTTCACAGGCCAGGGGTTCCCCTTGAAAAGTGTGGGGTCTAAACACCACGCTGGACTCCCCAGCCTAACAGCACCAGAGCCAGAAAGAAACCCAGATAATATCCAGCAGTGAAAAACAGCAGGTTTCTGTCTGCCTGGGAGAGGTGGCTAGAGATGCAGAGACCTCTTAAAGGGCCAACATACAAATTTTTGTTTGCAGCCACTTACACTGGGCTCCAGCAGAGGGAGAGCTGAGTGGACTAGAGACACACTTGAGGAGAGCCTGGGGCTGGTGGCTGTGGGGAGGGAACAACTGACATTATTTGTTAGTAATGAAATTCAAAATTTCAAGTAAAAACAAAAATATTTTTAAAAACTTGCATTTATCTCATAAGCTTAAAATATTCCCCATAAATGAAGTTATTTCTGATGTGATTAGTAGTGGGTGATACTATTCACTGTGACTTTCTGATGTTGTATAATCAAAGGTGTCAACATGTGGAAGGTTAGCATAGTTTAGTTAACCAAGATTTTTCAAATGACTGAAATTGTGCATTGGTAAAAGATTCATCCAAAGTACATGATAGGTCAATAGACTTTAATGTGACAGCATTCAAAAACTTATTCTTGGTTTCAGATTCCACATTTCAATTAACTTTTAAGAAATTTTCATTTGTCCACTTTTTGTATAGTATCAAAGAAGAAATTCATCATTAGAATATATAAAAAGCTTTTGAAAACGTTCCTCCATTTTCCAACTACATATCTGTGTAAGACCTGATTTTCTCCATATATGCCTACAAAAATAACGTATCACAGCAGACTGCATGAAAAAAAAATGATAATCCAGCTCTGTTTTATTAAGGCAAATAGTAGAGACTTGTGAAAATGTAACAATGTAACAATGCCACTCCTTTCACTATATATCTATGTCTGAAAAATATAACTATATGTTTGAGACATAAATATTTAGTTTATAATGAAGTTTCCAATCAGGGCCTACCTGATGGTCTAAGTCCTCAAATGAATAGCACTGTGTCACAAACAGAATAAGTAACAAAGAGAATGCCTGAATTTGACTCCCTAATATATCATGAAATTTCTTAAGTTTCAGTACTTTAAAAAATAAGTAAATTATAATGTTCATGGTTCTTGTAAAACACAAATTAAATAAGGCATATAAAATTTTTTTGCAATTATAAAACATGCTAAAATTATCACCGCTTTTGCTTTGTGTCCCAACTGAAGGCATTCGTCCCCACAAAGCCTTCCTAACTATTGCATACCTCTATGTCTGTGGCCTTCCTAAAGAATTATGGCACTTTTTAATGAACTTATTTATAACTCACTTATCTTTTTATGTGTGTTTCCTATCTCCAAAATTAAATTATACGTTCTACAGTACAGGCAATCTCTATCTCTAAGTGCATCCCAAGCTTCTGACCTAAGGCCCTACCCCTAATAAGCACCCAATAGACATTTTCTGATACAATCAATGATGATTACTCTCATCATTCATTGAGATTGGTCAACTCCAAGCCTTATGGGTCTGACCCAGCTTTTATGAGGGAAGAAGAGAGTCAGTAATGATCTTCTTATT
Organism: Mormoops blainvillei; assembly: GCA_004026545.1. Lineage (NCBI taxonomy): Eukaryota > Metazoa > Chordata > Mammalia > Chiroptera > Mormoopidae > Mormoops > Mormoops blainvillei. Next base: position 224,383 of record PVJD01001427.1, on the reverse strand, counting down.
GAGTTACATAAAAGCCACAGGTAGGAGAGAGGTTAGGGCAGTGTTCATCTGCCTTGGCACATTAAGGTAGTCAAATTGAAACTACAGTTAAAAAGAAGGGAGTATTTATGAACTATCTTTATAATAATGTGTCATACAAATCCATCTGTGTCCTGTTTGCCTGTTTTGACTCTTAATTCCTTGTACACAGAGGCTGCATTTATCTCCCTATTTTTTTATTCTGTTTATTAAAGCATGTCATAGTGAATGGGATGGTAACTTTGTTGGGACTCTTAGAAGGTTTTCCTAAGGAAGTTACATTTATATTGAAAAAATATAAAGAAAAAAGCAGGCTGGCCAAGAGGATGGGACATGAAGAGAAGGAGGAGTGCGGTAGGATGGCAATGGGACATCCAGCTCTCCGGGTGGACCGAAGAGCTCCTGGGGTCCTCTCCACCATGAATTCGCCATAAATGACTAATAAGATTCAGTTTCTTGCTTTGTTTTAAAAAAAGTTTGAGTCCTGCCAATGAAATTAAAATTAAAACTTGTCATTTGGTATGATTTTTTTTTTGAGTGGAAAGAGGAAACGGTATTCAAAGAGTTAATACTTTGTTTAGAAAACAGAGCACATTAAAAAAAGAGTATTTATGAGTTATCTTTATAATAATATCTCATAAAGATCTATCTATATCCTGTTTGCCTGTTTTGACTCTTAAATCCCTATGCACAGAAGCTGCATTTATCACCCTATTTGTTTAATCTGTGCACAAATCATACAAAAAACTGGACTAGATGCAGAGAAAGGAAAAGAGAAAACTGGTGGCAGAAATATCAATAACTAAAGATAAGCAGATGACACCATCGTACTGGTAGAAAGTAGCAATACTTTGAAATGACTTCTGATTAAAGTGAAAGAAGAAAATGCTAAAGCAGAACTGTATTTGCAAAACAGAAATCATGACTACAAAACAAATACACAGCTTTAATATACACAATGAAGACACTGACATTGTGAAAGCGTTTGTTTACCTTGGTTCAGTAACCGATTCAAATGCTGACTGCAGCCAAGAACTCAAGAAAAGGCTGAGAGTTGAAGGGCAGAAATAGAAGAATTAGGAAAGATCACCAAGAGCAAAGATCTGTCATTAGAGACCAAGGCTAAGATCATCCACATCCTTAATATTCCCTGAGTATATATAGATGTGAAAGTTGGACAGTGAAAAATACTGAAAGGGAAAAATTTGATTCATTTGAATATGGAGGAGGAGAGCTCTACAGATTCCCTGGATCACCAGAAACAGGAACAGTTGTGTCCTAGAGCAAATTAAGCCTGAAACATTGCTGGAGGCAAAAATGACAGAACTGAATCTGTCCTACTTCAGGAACATCATGAGAAGGCAGGATTCTTTGGGAAATAATTCTGGAAAAAATAGAAAGCAGCAGGAAAAGAGGAAGACCAAATATGACATGGATTGACTCCATAAAAGAAGCCATAGGCTTGAGTCTGTAGGACCTAAGCAGGGCTGTTGACGACAGGACACTGTGGACGTTTATATGACCACCAGGCGGCAAGGCACCTAACACACACGCACACACACACACACACACAGGCTGTAAATATTTTCTGTATTGCCTTTGAGGTGTTAAAACCTTGAGGACTTAGTGTCTAATAAATGCTTCTCTATGGCACAAAAATTGTACTGGGTCTCTGGATACCACAGATATGAAACTAAAGGACTGAAGGCTATGCATTTAAAGAACTTGTTTCTTTAAAAACCCTATAATTCTGCCAATGTCAGTGTTTGGTAAACCACAGGGGTTCCCTCCTCTCTACTCAGCTCGAGATGTTTTCCATTCCGATAGCCCATTTTTCCCTCATTTTGATAGAATGCTCTGTGATATCTGCCAACATCACTACTCTCTATTTCCTACTAGATTGACTATACAGTTTATCTTTTTGCACTGCCCAAATTGAGATAAACTCACATATTCATCCTTCTCTTTTGTCCATGTCCTTTTTCTACAGGGCAGCACAGCAAATTCCAAATTTAACAGCCACAATTATCTGACTGTCCCTGTGTACGCACTAGTAAGATTTATTTATCCCTTGAGTATCCTGTAAACAATGTTTGGGTCTATATTCAAGAACACCACATACTTGTTATATAGTAAAACATTTGAGTGGATGTCTTTTTAAGATAAATTTAGATAGCTATTACTGATGTGTTTTATAATATTCATGAATTAACTTTCAAAAGTTAAAAAACATTCAATTAATGCCAAATAATTGTCCTTTGTTTTTAACTCCATGTTCTTTTGTAAGTTTTAACTACTTCCAAATAACATCAGACCTCTTTCATTGGAACATTTAATTGTTCATCTTCAGCTCATCGATGCATCAGGGTGTCGTTTCTGATAAAATATCGGCTCACTTACTGTATCAAAACAAAATTATTGTGCAGTAATTTAATGACATAGCTCTTCCTTTTTATGAGCTCTGAAAGTATCTCATTAGCAGTTTCACAAATTACCACAATAACTTATGCTGACATGCTCATTTATTCTCGTTTATGAACAGATTTGGTTGACAAGACTAATGCAATAGTGCAGGGAATTCCCGGCCTCTGGTGTCGATCAGGCATCAGGAGAAAATCTCAAAATGGGGATTATTTGAGCACAAACACTTCATTATAAAAGTGGAATGTTAGGTTCTATCAAATATTCCACTAAAAATGAATGTGTTAGCTGACACTTGTCCATGGTACAACATGGACATGTTCTTACTTCCCACTCATCAAGAACCACAATGAGCTCCACCATCTGCTTAATGCTTAATTGGAGAAACAATGCTGTAAGGGTGAATTTTTCAGTCTTTAGAATGTTATTTCATATTTTTGCTTGTTAATTATGATAGATCATCCTCAATTATTATTTTCTATCAAAAATAATTAATGTACAAAATTATTTTGGAGTTGATTCAAATGTATTTTATAAAAATAGAAAAATTATTTAATATGTTATGATGAGAGCAGACAAAAAATTTATACTTCAATATTTGAGATTTAAGAAAATAATTTTAATTGTTTAAATAAAGGTGAACTTTTAAAATATAATTTGGTATATATATTTATTTAGATAAATATCTGTCTAGAAGATAATCAAATACTATATAAAGACTAATAAAGCAGGTGTAGTTCTTACCTTTAAAAGATTATAGTCTAATATATTTTAAGTATGTCCATACAAAGATTTATATTCTCAAATTAACAATTTTGTTTCCCATCTCAGTGAACCTCTTTCTTTGACATTAAAAGTCCTTTTGTGCATGACTACCCTGTCTAAAGTAACATTTTGCATAACTTCAGAAATATATATTTTTAATTATGGTATAAAAATACATTGTCTCTAATATAGCTACTATATAAGTGCATTGTCTCTGTCATGAATACTATACATTGGGTTGATATACGGGGTTTGATAAAAGCAGGTTTATAATTGTTCATCTGGTAAATAATAAAATAATAAATGATAATACAAGCATAAACTCTATATTTTGCATATTCACAGTTATAAACCTACTTGTATTTAAATATTATGGATATGGATGTTTTAATCAATTTCCCCTTCATCCAGTATTCTCTATTATACAGTTAAAAGATAGTGAATTAATATCAAATCCAATTCTTAATGACTAAAAAGTCACTGAAGAACTTATATCAATAACATTCATATGGTTCTTGACTACCTCTCCCATGTTATGCCTATGTTCCTCCACCTTTACTGTATCTTAGTCCCACTAGCATTCTTTCATTTCTTAAACCACCGAGACCATTGTCAATGTTTGGACCTGAGTATATGCTCTCTCTTTTTTCTAGAACACTCTTGTCCCAGGTCTTTATATAGTTAACACATTCTTATCACTCAGGTCCCAGCTTAAGGATCATGTACTCAGATATGAGTTTGTTAAACATTTTCCTTAATTTAGACCAAATCTGAAATGTCTTTATTACATTATTGTGTTTTATTTTCTATCACAACCTGAAATAAACTTATTTATTGTTCACTTATGTGTTATCTCCTCTCGGAAAAAAAGAAAAAAAAGAATAAAATCACCATTAAAACATGGTTCTCATTTGTTTTCTTCATCAATATTATATATTTTTAAAAGATTTCATTTATTTTATTTTTAGACAAAGAGGAAGGGAGAGAAGGAAACATCAATGTGTAGGTGTCTCTCGCTCACCCCCTACTGGGGACCTGGCCTGCAACCCAGGCATTTGCCCTGACTCGGGAATCAAACTGGCAACCCTTTGGTTCTCAGGCCAATGCTCAATGCACTGAGCTACACTAACCAGGGCTCATCAGTGTTATATAAAACAAACAGTACCTGGCTTCTAGTTTATCTTAAAATATTGATCGAATAAATGAGTATGTGATTATATAGTCCTGATATCTAAAAGCATATTTTCTAGAGCCAAGGGCAGGTTACTACACTAAAAAAAAGTTAATTAAAAATGTTAAATTGTATAGCAAACATATTTTAACTTCTATAAGAACATAAAGAATGAAACAAAGTTCTGCTAGTGAAAACTAAGAGATGTTTCACAAATGCATTAAATGTATTAGCTGCACCTGAACAAAGGGATGATCTGTATTTTTTCACCCACATTGGGATACATTTATGAGAACAAGGATACCATGGCATAAACTGGAAAATAAAATATTGAGTGAAGGTGTGTGGAAGAGGGCAGAGAATCTGAAAAGGAGAATATTTTGGCATAACATGAGCTCAAATTATAAAGTACATACAAAAAAAGTGTAAATTTTATCCTTGAGGCAGTGGATTTTTTTAAAGCATGGGAACAGCAAAATGACATTTGTGTTTTTAAGAAGATGCTTGGCAAATGTGTAATGTCTTCATAGAACTCCCATAAGTTCCCATATATCAATTGGAGAATGAAAAGAATGTAGCTGAGTAGAAAGGTTGGGAAAGAACTGAAGAATGAAATGATAAGGATGTGCTAGTGGGGTTGCTTTCCTGTGCAACAAAAACTGGCTGCACGTGTCCTCTGGTCTTCACTTTATCCATAAGTCTTTGGACTACATGCAGGGACTACATTTGGACTAAATGAGTGAAAACAAAGATCTGAATTTCAGGTGTGGGGAGATGCGAAAAGAAAAGCCTTTGAGTTCAGATAAAAGAGATAACACCGAAAACAACTTTTTAAAATAATAGGCAGAACAAACCCTATTTCAATAGAAAATAAGAGAAAACACATAGACAGCCAGACTGTGCTAATCTGTTATATTCCTTCTGATGACAGCTAAACTGATTGTATCCACTGATACAATAAGTATTCAATGTATTTTATAGAACAGTGAATGTATAAATTTATTGGCATTTCCAATATGAAATAAGACAACAAAAACAATAGTAAGTCATCTGCACTTAGTTAAATTGATGAAACAATTGTAAATCTGATTTATACTTTTGACAATTTCATGTTCTATTTTAAATATCATTTACCTAAAATTTCACTGCTTTTGGTTAATGAAAGCTATTCTCAAGTAAATTTCTCTGTTAGAATTTAGGATAACTAAGAAAGATAAGGATATAAAAGAAAAATATAAGAAGACTGTTGGGTCTTGGGAATTAGCTTAAGAAAACAGAATTCTGTATTACTGTATTTCATACTTTTAAGGAATTCTAGCTTCTTTACAAGATGCCTTTAAAGTGATCTTTTCTCTCTGTTAAAATGAAGAGCTATTTTTTTCCGCTTGGACATCTTTTTTGCGATAATGGCTCTACCAATGGAAATGAAGAATAATTCATCTAATTAAAATGCAGAATGTTATCAATAGGCAGAAAGTGAGTACCTATGATACAAACTACTTTGGGAAGAATGACCATATCTTTATGAAATGTGCCATGAAATTATTCAAGACCATAAGCATCAAGACACCCACTTACATCTTACCTGCAGCCCTCAGAGTTCCACTGGCTACATAAAGAAAAGTGGAGTAAATAAGAACAGCAACGTAACCCTCCTGCTATACTCAGCACTGATGTGATCATGCTGTGTTTAATTTTACACCCCAGAACTTAAAACGGATAAAGAGAATTCAGGATAGAAGGGGATAAATCATTGAAATGCTAGAAAATGAGAATTCAAAGAAGGGTTAAAAAGATTTATATTATTTAGGATAAAAAAGAGCTCATTGAAAGGTCATTTTTAATATTTTTTAATGAAGGGTTATTCCACAGATTGTGTCCATCAACTGTTTTCATTTTTGTTGAAAACATAACAGGCAAAAATAAATTTTAATAGCAGAACAAGGGAAGAAAGAAGCTTTTGATAATGGAAAAGGCTGCCCGACACTAAAAAGTTTCCCAAGGGATTTCAGACTATTGTAATTGTAGAAATCTTTTAAAAATAGAACTTCAAATATATGAGGCTTGGAGGTCAAGGGAAGGACAAGATGACCTTTTAATATGATCTCTATGACTGCAATTCAGAGACTTTTTCAAAAGAGTTCAGAACTTCCATTATTCATTAAGATGGATTGTGTAGACAGGCAAAGCAAAAATAAGTCGAAAATGTAGACAAATGGGGTATCTGTTCTTGAAGTTATTTACGTAATTTGATTGTACAAAAGTTTTCTTTATGTGAGGTAAAGAGAATCACTTTAGTTTTTCCTTCCTAAGAAACATTCTTCAAAAAAAAAAAAGACAATAATTGCTTCCAATAATGAGAATGTTTTCTCTCAATGCAATTTCCTTTCTGATTCATATGTGATGGAATCTCTCACATTACATTAGAGAAGAAATAAACAAGGGAAAACCTTCCACAGCAGCTAATGTAATCCTTCTGTGGCAATGTGAAAAGTTTTGGACTAAGAATACAGACCAAATCTTATAAATTAGGGTGCATAGAAATCATCCATGGTTTTGTTAAAAATGCCGATCCATGGGTCAAGCCATCAAATATTATGATTCAGTTGGTCTGAGGCGCCCAGGAATCTGAAATTTTAGTAACACCTCAGGTAAATATGACGCAGGTTAAGTACTACAGTGTCAGAAACAAGGTCTAGAAATTTCAGTTCTGGTTTAAGTATACATTTATTAAATATTGTGTGTGTGTGTGTGTGTGTGTGTGTGTGTGTATAGTTAAATTGGCTCTTCTATAGAAATTAAGACATAAAATTCACTGTGGAAAAATCATGTGTATCAAAATTGTCAGATATACCTCCCCAGACAAGGGAAGCAAAAGTAAAAATAAATAAATTGGACTACAACAAAATATAAGTTTTTTGCACAGCAAAAGAAGTGATCAACAAAATAAAAAGACAACGGAGAATGGGAGAACATATTCACTGATACATCTGATAAGGGGTTAATATCCAAAATTTACAAAGGACTTACAAAACTCAACACACATACACACACAAAACAATTTAAAAATGGGCAAAGGACCTGAAAAGACACTTCTCCAAAGAGGACATACAGATGACCAATAGACATATGAAATGATGCTCAACATCACTAATCATCAGAGAAATGCAAATTAAAACCACAATGAGATATCACTTCACACCTGTCAGAATGGCCATTACCAATAAATTAAAAAACAAGCACTAGCAAGGATGTGGAGAAAGAGGACCCTTTTGTACTGTTGGTGGGAATGTCGCCTGGTGCAGCCACTGTGGAAAGCAGTATGGAGATACCTCAAAAAATTAACAATAGATCTACCTTTTGACCCAGTGATCACACTTCAGGCAATATATCTGAAGGAAACCAAAACACTAATTCAAAAAAATGTAAGCACCCTTATGTTCATTGTAGCATTATTTACAATTGCTAAGATATGGAAGCAGCCCAAGCGTCCCTCAGTAGATGAGTGGAAAAACAACTATGGGCCATTTGCACAATGGAATAAAAGCCATAAAAAAGAAGAAAATTTTATCTTTTGCAACGGTATGGATGGACCTGCAGAACATTATGCTCAGTGAAATTGTAGAGGGAATCAAGGTTGATATCAAAGATGAAATGCTAATTGCCCTGACTAATGCTGTAAATGCTTCTCTCCCACCTCTGTAAGCCCTTTTCGCACCAAATCTATACCACATCTCCCAAGACCCTCCCCCACTTGGCCCAGCATAAAAGGAATGTGGGACTATTGTTCTGGGCTCAGAATTTGGAGTCTGTCTCTTCTGGGCCCATGCACGTAAATAAAGATCGTGCTCCTAAACCCCTCAGTGTCCGGTCGTTTCATTTTTCCGTAACAAAATAAGCCAGTCAGAGAAAGACAAATACCATATGATTTCACTCATATGTGGAATCTAATGAACAAACTGAACCAACAAGGACAATGGGGATAGGTTTGTAGCCGAAGAGCAGGATGACAGCTAATTGAGGGGGGACAGGTTACAGGATGGAGGGACTGAGCAAAAAGGAAAAGAGACTCATGGATGTGGACAACAGTGTAGTGACTGCTGGGGGAGGGGGTTCTAGGCGACTAGATGGTAATGGAAAAATACAATGAAGATTAAATTTAAAAAGATTGCTCTAGGGTTTGGTGTTTTGCCATGTTAAAGTAGCAGAAAGAAAGAAAGACAGAAATTGAGGAGTTCAGGAGCTGAAAATGGCAAGAGTAATTAATTTCTCCACATAGAATGTTATTTCCTTTTGGTACAATGACTTAAGGCCTAGAAATCTAACTTAGAATAGTTGGGAGATCTGAGCTCCATTATCTGTTTTAGGTCTGTAACATTTCTTTCCCAGTTGTTTCTCTTCTAGGTTAATTCAGCACACGTGATCATTTTAACTCAGATTACTAGCCTAAATATCTTCTAAAATAGCATATGAACCATTATAAAAGATCTGTGCCTATAGTGAATTAGATATAATGGCTATAAGGACAATGACAAAAACACCAAAATCATTGTCCTTTGCCAATACCTAATAGATATCGGCCTCAGCTACACAAAATGCACCAGTGCACCTCATGTACTCCATCCCAGAACACATTTCGCCTCTAAACAGATTTCACTTGTTCATTTAAATGTGATATGGAGTGCATGTAATGTGCCAGGCCCTCCAGTTGGTGTGGGCACCCACTATGACAACTAAGACATCTTCCTTCCCTCAGTGCCCTCACCTTGTATGAAAAGCAACATGGTATGACTTATCTTTTTTAGCATTATACTCTGAGCATTCCTCTCTTTTCCTGGGTATTTTAATGAGCACTATTAAGTCATAATTAAGTAAAATATTACTTGAAGATATAGAAATAAATTAATTAAAGCATTTTACAAAAATTAAAAGTCCTTGAAGCTCTCATAAATCACCCATAAATTATAGGATGGTGTTGTGAGATTAAAAAAAAAAAAAAACTTGTGTAGTAATATAAACATACTCTATGGTTTAAGAAATACTTAGATACACCAAGGCATACTTAACCAAAGGCAATTCTGATTGCCAACACATTAGTATTTATACCAAACTGATTAATATCTAATAATTAATTGTTGACTTTGAATTGGTAGATAATTCCGAAATTAATATGCCTGTCAATAAGTTTTAATCTTAGGTCTACACAACTGTATATCTTAATAGCACCAAATGTGATTGTGGGAATTAAATGAGCATAAATGAAGAAGCACTTAGTACAGAGTCTGGTGCATTCAAAGTACTCAATAAGAATTTTCTGAATTTGAAATTAAACTTTGCCCAAGTGTTACCACAGTTATGCCTTTTGTTTTAATTTGAAACCAAGATGCAGATGAGGACTCGGTGACTAGATACTTAATTTGACAACATTGCATTCCTTAACACAGTTTGACTTCCTCCATTAACTCTCTCGTGCAGTAAAACGCTGGCCTCATAACATTTTAGGCCCTCGTCACAGTTAGATTATAAAAGTGTCCGACCAATTAAATGCTGTTCAATATGACTTACTTACAATGCTATTTGACCATTTTGTACCTGTATTTTCTCATTTAGATGGATTATATGAACTGAAAATTTTGTTCCCAGCTTTAAATTTCCATGATTCTATACAGTTTTTATAGTTTTATATTCTTATTTGTTTTATCTTTTTCCGAGTTACAAACACCAGGTCACTACCCATCATACCCTCTCAGGCGATTCATTTCTTCTGGTTCTAAACCAGATACCAAAAGAAAGTACAGAAAAGTGGCTAAGTCCATGGCTATGAAAATCATTCGCATCTGGACCTGAGAACTGGCTCTGACATGTGACCTAGGGACATTTGTTAAACCTTCCCGAAGTTAGTTTTCTCAATTTAAGTTGGTAAAATATTACATACTTCTCTCAAGTGTTGAAAAAATCAAATCCTTTATATAAAGAACTTACCATGGGGTTTAGCATAAAGCAAATGCTCAATAAGTGATAAATGTTAGTTAAGTTACCCTTATCCTGAAATGATCACCATCACCTCTCCAAAACCTGTTTTCTTTCTAATTTTGGTCTATATAGGAATAAAAATCGTATCATAAAAAATCATAACTGCAAAATGGAATGTCAGCAATTCATTAATTAGGATCTGGTTTATTTTTATTAACACAAAGCTCATCTAATTAAATGGAAGCCCCCCCCAACTATTAAGATAAATCATGCTTATATATGATAAATATTTGAACTGCACATGTCACATATTTTCCATAGAAAGTATGTTTTAGAGTCGCATTCATTTTCTGTTATAAGTGATTATCACTTAAAGTAATTTCACATGAGAATAGCCTAGTCTTGACCTTATATTAACTCTTTTCCTAAAAAAAAAAACATTTGGTTACTCGCATTAATAACAATATAACCCTAACAGCATATTATGTTGTAACTCAAACAAAGAAACAATAAAAGCCAGTGGCATTCTAAATTTTCTTTTCAGTTTCATCAAGTAATGATTTTTTTTTAATTTCTGAAGTTTATTGCAAAAGAATAAGATGTTCTCCCAAGTCTGTAGGACAAAATATTTTACAAATTAGTTTAAATGTCAAAGATTGCTTTTATAACAAAGAAAAATAAACTCTTATGAATCATATGGGGAGTGATCGAGATGTTGGAGCAGTAAGTGGAAACTATACTAACCTTATCCCAGGACTAATCTGGAATTACAACTAAATTGTAGAAAAGTCATCATGAATAACCAACTGAACACTAGCTAGAGAGAAGCTTTATAACCATGGGCAGAAAGAAGAAACCACTTCAGAACAATGAGACTGTTAGGAATTGCGGAGGGGGTGCGAGACAGCTGGCTGGGGTCCCTTGGGAGGCAACTAAAGTTCTGGAAAGATATTTCAGAGGCTGGAGGATTCCCCCTGAGAAGTGTGAAGTCTAAACCCCAGCTGGGTACCCCAGGTGACAGCACCAGAGCCAAAAAGAAGCCCATCCAGCTCTGATAACATCCAGTTCTGAAAAGTAGCAGGGTTTCTGTCTGCCAGGGAGAGATGGCAGAAGAATGAAAGATCTTAAAGGGCCAATGCAGAAATTTTGTTTGAAGCACTTACCCCAGGCTCTAGCAGAGAGAGGGAAGAGCGGACTAGAGATGCTTGAAGAGAATCTGGGATTGGTGGCTCTGGGGAGAGAATTGAAGGAACAGGCACCAAGATCCCTGTGCTATCTGCCATACTGCAGAAGCCACCTTTCTCAGGCAAACATTCCTCTCTGAAAGGCAACAGCCCGAAGGGAAGCAATAGCCCCACCCACAGGGCTATTTACTCTGCTCCACCCTGTGGATCTTAAACCAGGCTGCTAAATACAGCTTGAGGCTATACACTAATTAGTTTAACAACTAAGGCAGATGCCTGAGCGCCCTTTGAGAGAGTCTTCAGCTGACCTTCCCTGGGGCCTGGTGGTGATAGAAGCCAGCCTTGTTGTAAAACTTGGTTCTTTCTGCACAAAAACAAGTGGAGCAGAGGGAGGCACACACTGTGGATCACCAGTAGCCCCGAACAGGTTGACCAGGGCCATCAGAAGCATCATCGACAAAGGCCTGCAGCAGTCTTTGCAGATCTACCTCATAGGTAGGAGAAAAAAAGAAAAGAAAAGAAAAAAAAAAAAAACAAGCAGCCTAAATGAGAAGACAAAGAAACAGACCACAGATTAAAGAATAAGAGATTTCTCCAGAAGAAGAGATAGATGAAAATGGAGGCAAACAATTTATCATACAGTTTAGAGTAATGATTATAAGGATAATTGACAACATGAAAAAAGACATAGAAACCATTACAAAAAGAACCAGTCAGAAATAAAGAATACAATATCCAAAATAAATAATACACTGTAAGGAATAAACAGTAGTTAAGATGAGGGAGATGATTGAATCATTGATTTGGAAAATGGGGTAGGAAAAAAAACAGCCAGGCAGAGCAGGAAAAAGGAAAAAGGATTTTAAAAAACATGAGGAGAGCTTAAGAAACATTTTAGACAACATAAAGCATAACGACATCTGCATCATGGGAATGCCAGAAGGATAAAAGAGCAAGCAGGGGATCAAGAACCTATTTGAAGAAATAAAGGCTGAAAAGTTCCCAAATCTGATGAAGGATAAAGACACACAAGTCCAGGAAACTCACAGAGTCCCAAACAAGTGGGACCCAAAGAGACCTACACCAAGACACATCGTAATGAAAGTGACGAGGTTTAAAGTCAAGGAGAGATTCCTAAAGCTGCCAGAGGAAAGCAGACAATTACCTATAAAGGAGCACCAATTGGACTGCCATCTGATTTCTTTACAGAAACATTTCAGGCCAGAAGGGAGTGGCATAAAATATTCAAGGTGTTGAAAAGCAAAGACCTGAAACCAAGGCAACTTTACTCAGCAAGTCTATCATTTAAAATTGAAGGAGAAATAAGGAGCTTCCTAGACAAGAAAAAGTGAAAGTACTTTGGTAACACCAAACCAGTACTGCAACAAATGTTAAAGAGCTTGCTTTAAGAAGAAGAGGGAGGGGGAGAAAGGGGGAGGAGAGGGGAGGAGGAGGAGGAGAGAAAGAAAAAATAGGAAAATAGTCTAACAATAAAATGGCACTAAATAGGTATCTATCAATAATCACTTTAAATTGTAAACGGCTTAAATGTTCCAACCAAAAGACAGAGAGTAGCTGAATGGATAAGAAAGCAAGACCTGTATATATGCTACCTCCAACAGATCCATGTCAGATGGAAAGATGCACACAGACTAAAACTAAATGGATGGAAAAAGACATTCCATGCACTTAAAAAGGAAAAAAAAGAGTTGGGGTAGCAGTGCTTATATCTGAAAAAATAGACATTAACACCAAGACTATAGTAAGAGGCAAAGAAGAACACTACATAATGATAATGGGAATGATCCAAGAAGAGCATATTACCCTAGAAATCATTTAGGTACCCAACATAAGAACACCCAAATATGTGAAGCAGATCTTGATGAATATAAAGGGAGAGATAGTCAGGAATACAGTCATAGTCAGGGATTTGTACACACCATTGACTTCAATGGATAGATCTTCCAGACAGAAAATTAACCAGAGACAACAGCCTTAAATCACACACTAGATTAAATGGATCTCATTGATATCCTTAGAACATTTCACCCCAAAGCACCAAATATATATACTTTTCATGTGCACATGGAATGTTTTCTAGGATAGACCACATGTTGGGGCACAAAATAAGCCTCAATAAATTTAAGGAGATTGAAATCATATCAAACATCTTCTCTTACTGCAATGCAATGAAATTAGAAATCAACCACAAAAATAAATATAACTGAAAAACACACAAAGACATGGAAGATAAATAACATGCTATTAAACAATGAATGGGTCAACAAGATCAAGGAACAAATCAAAAGAAGCCTCAAAACAACTGAAAATGATGACACAATAATCCAAAATCTGTGGGACACTGGGAAAGCAACCTAAGCGGGAAATTCATAGCATTACAGGCCTACTTAAAAAAAAAGAAAAGAAAAAAGAAAAAGAAAAGAAATGAAAAAAGATGAAAAAAGAAAAAACTCATATAATCTAATTTCACACTTAAAAGAACAAAGAAAGACCAAAGTTAGTAGAAAGAGATAACAAAGAGCAGAGCAGCAGTAAATGAAAAAGAATATAAAAAATGGTGCAAAAGATCAGTGAACCTAAGCTATGTCTTTGAAAGATAAACAAGATAGACAAACCTTTAACCAGACTCATCAAGAAGAAATGAGAGAGGACCGAAATAAATTAAATCAGGAATGAAATAAGAGATATAACAACTGACCCCAAAGAAAGACAAAAGAGTGTAAGAGATATTATGAACAACTATATGCTAACAAACTGGACAACCTGGACAAAATGAATAAATTCCTAGAAACATACTATCCTGCAAAAGTAGATCAGGAAGAATCAGGTAATCTGAATAGACAGATTACACTTAGTTAAATGGAAGCAGTAATCTAAAGGCTCCCAACAAACAAAACCCTGGACCAGATGGCTTCAAAGGCAAATTTCACCAAACATTACAAGAATAACTAATACCTCCCCTCTCAAACTGTTTCATAAAATTCAAGAGAAGAGAAGGCTCCCATACTCATTATATGAGGACTGCATTAACCTAATACCAAAACCAGATAAAGGTACTACAAAGAACAAAAATTATAGGCCAATATCCCCAGTGAACATAGATGCTAAAATTCTCAACAAAATATTAGCAAGCCAAATACAGCAGTGCATCAAAAAGATCATACACCATGATCAAGTGGATTTCTTCTGGGAATACAAGGTTGGTACGACATTAGCAAATCAATAAATGTGATCTCACATAAACAAAATGAAGGATAAAAACCACATCATCATATCCATAGATGCAAAAAAAAAACATTTGATAAAATCTAGCACTCACTTATGATAAAGTCTCTCATGAAGTGGGATTAGAGTGAACATACCTAAACATAATAAGTGCCATGTATGACAAACCCACTGCCAACATCATACTCAACAGGCAAAAACTAGAAGCATTCCTCTTAAGATTAGGAACAAGACAGGGATTCTTTCACTTCTCTTCTTCAACAGAGTACTGGAAGTCCTAGCCACAGCAATCAGACAAGAAAGAAATGAAAAGACATCCAAATTATTGTCCTTCTTTGGTTGTGCGAGGAAGCAAAGCATGTCTACCTAAGCCTCCATCTTGGCCGAAAATTATACGGCCTCCAAATAGGAAAGGAAGAAGTAAACTGTCATTATATTTGCAAATGATATGGCACTGTACATAGAGAACCCCAAAGATTCCATCAAGAAACTATTACAACTGATCGATGAAGTCAACAAAGTAGCAGGATTCTAATCAGTATCCATAAATCAGTTACATTTTTATATGCCAATAATGAACTAACAGAAAGGGAAATTAAGAAAACAATCCCATTCACATGTACTTCAAAAAGAATAAAATACCTAGGAATAAAGTTAACCATGTCTTTAAAAGACCTATACTTGGAAAATTATAAGACACTGAAGAAAGAAATTGAAGAAGGTAGAAATAAGTGGAAGTACATACCATGCTCATGGATAGGAAGAATTAGGATCTTTAAAATATCCATACTATCCAGAGCAATCTAGAGATTAAACACAATTCCTATCAAGGTTCCAATGATGTACTTCCCAGAACTACACCAAATATTTCAAAAAAAATTTTATGGAACCACAGCATCCCTGCATAGAAACTGCAATCCTGAGAAAGAACAACAAAGGTGGATGAATCACGCTACTTAATATGAAACTATAATATAAGGCCATACTGATCAAAACAGCGCGGTACTGGCATAAAAGATGGTGCACAAATCCATGGAACAGAATAGAGAGGCCAGATATAAACCACACATTTGTAGCCAATTAATATTCAACATGGAAACAAGCACATAGAATGTCCTAAAGATAGTTTATTCAATAAATACTGTTGAGAAAACTGGACAGACACATGCAGAAAAATGAAACTAGACTATCTTGTTACATCACACACAAGAATAAATTCAAAATGGATCTAAGAGTTCAAAATGTTAGACCTGAAACCATAAAAATCATAGAAGAAAACATAGGTAGTAAAATCTCGGACATTGCTCATAGCAATATTTCATCAAATACATGTCTCCAGGCAAAAGAAACAAAAAATAAACAAATGGGACTGCATCAAACTAAAAAGTTTTGCACAGCAAAGGAGCTCATCAACAAAATAAAAAGACAACACACAAAATGGTATAACATATTCACCAATACATCTGATAAGGGATCAATATCCAAAATTTATAAAAACTTACAAAACTCAACACACACACACACACACACACAAGAAAAAAAAACAAAAAACTAAACAACCCAATTAAAGATGGGCAAAGGGTCTGAATAGTAACTTCTCCAAAAAGGACATACAAATGGACAGTAGACATAAAAAAAGATGCTCAACATCACTAATTACCAGAGAAATATAAATTAAAACCACAACGAGATGTTGTCCTACGTGTGTCAGAATGGCTATCATCAATGAATCAACAAACAAGAGCTGTTAAGGATGTGGAGAAAGGGGAGCCCTTTTGCACTGTTGGTGGGATTGCACACTGGCATAGCCATTGTGGAAGGCAGTATGAAGATACCTCAAAAAATTAACAATGGATCTGCCTTTTGACCCAGCAATACTCCTTCTGGGAATATATCTGAAGGAACACAAAGCACTAATTTGAAAGAATATAAACACTCCTATGTTCATTACAGTGGTATTTACAATTGTCAAAATATGGAAGCAGCCCAAGTGACCATCAGTAGACGAGTGGATAACACAGCTATGGGACATTTACACAATGGAACACTACACAGCCATAGAAAAGACGAAAATTTTACATTTTGCCACAGTATGGATAGACTTGGAGAACATTCTGCTAAGTGAAATTAGCTGGTCGGAGAAAGATAAATATCATATTATTTCATTCATATGTGGAATCTAATAAACACCTGAACTAACTAGGAAAATGTGGATAGACTCATAGATGGAGAGAAGGATGACAGTTATAGGGTGGGAGGGAGGTTAAGAGGTGAGGGTATTGAGCAAAAAGGAAAAAGGACTCAGACATAGACAACAGTGTAGTGATTGCTGTGGGAGAGGGGTAAAAGGGGACTAAATGGCAATGCAAATAATACAATAAAAATTAAATTTTTAAAATAATATTGAATAGATTAAATTATTTCTAATGCTTGTTTATCACAAACAATGATAAATAAGGTTTATTGTCCATTCTCAATAAGGATAGGGGTTTTTATTTTTCATGTATACTGGTTGCTATAAGGTTTTCATATATGTATATGTGACATATACTTTCATATAATTAGCACGCATTGTATCCACTAAAACTAAATTAAGCACATCTTGATTACTGTGGAAGATTTAGAAAGCAATTCAAGGTGTTCTTGTGCTCTGGGTTATCGTTTAAAAAATCAGTATCATTAGAACTGAGAATTTCTTTTTAATAGTCTTCTAGACCACTCTTCCTAAGCCTACCTTCTTATTTTTACTTAGTTTTCTCTCTTCGCAACAATATTCTAAACTTATTAATTCCCACTGTCTCTGGAAACCCAGTCCCGGTTCTTCCCAGTCCCTGTTTCACGTTTTCAACAGATTTTCTTGAAAGTCTCCTTTCATTTCTACTATAAGTGCATCAAGGTATCCTCAAATTTTAAACAAATCAAAGGAAAGGGGGAAAATGTGTTTCTTTTCTTTTCCACTGCTCGATGTTTCCTGACAGTGATAAAACCCTTCAACACATGATATACACCTATTACTTCCTTAAACCATTAACCCATTCATTATCTTTTTAATACATGAAATCTGCGTTCCTTTCCAGAATCTGCTTTCTCAAAAGTTTCTATTCCTGTCCTGGCTGGTGTGGCTCAGTGGATTGAGCGTTGGACTGTGAACCAAAGGGTTGCCGGTTTGATTCTCAGTCAGGGCACGTACCTGGGTTGCAGGCCAGGTCCCCAGTAAGGAGCTCTTGAGAGGCAACCACACATTGATGTTTCTCTCCTTCTCTTTCTCCCTCACTTCCCCTCCCTCTAAAAAAAATAAATAAATAAAATCTTTTCTAAAAGTTTCTATTCCTATCACTGCTTTAGTCTCCCAAAATCATTGCTATTATTTCCTGGTCAATTAATATGTAACAACATCCTGCTGTCCCCTACACCAGGTTTCTGTCTAGATTTCACAACTCTTCTTGATCTGGTTTAATCTATCCTATCTACGATTGGATAAGCAGTTATTCTCTAATATACACACACACTTACAGCCAAGACAGTATTTTTACTATCCCTCTGCACATAATCTTTCTTATGTTGTCTCCCTGGATTTTTTTTTTAAGATTTTATTTATTTATTTTTGAGAGAGAGAGCAAGGGAGGTAGAAAGAGAGAGAGAGGGACATCTCAATGTGTGGTTTCCTCTTGCATGCCCCCAACTGGGGTCCTAGCCCACAACCCAGGCATGTGCCCTGTCTGGGCATCAGGTAGGCGATCCCCTGGGTCACAGACCAGCACTCAATCCACTGAGCCACACCAGCCAGGGCACATTGTCTCCCTCTTAATGCTCCTTACCAATCCATACCCAGACAT
This sequence comes from Mormoops blainvillei, assembly GCA_004026545.1. Classification (NCBI taxonomy): domain Eukaryota; kingdom Metazoa; phylum Chordata; class Mammalia; order Chiroptera; family Mormoopidae; genus Mormoops; species Mormoops blainvillei. Next base: position 205,769 of record PVJD01001427.1, on the reverse strand, counting down.
CCTTCTTGGCCAGTCTGGTGTATCATCCTCTTTGGGGACCCCATCTTTTACTCACGTTCCCACATTTTAATCTCTTCAGCATTAGTTGCTTTCTACTTGACTTCAATTATAGCACTAGATTACTAACTACATGCATCTTTTATACTCACATGATGAAAATCATGTTTCTTCAATTTATTTGTCTTTTGTTTTCTTCTACAAAAAAGCTGGGCTCTGTGTGGTGTGGCGAGACAACTGCCCTTTCCACTGCCTAGATACATAGGGGGCATCATTCATACACACAAATATGTAAGTGTCAGTCCTCGGAGCTTTAAGGAGAAAAACATACACTGTCATAGAAGTGGTCCTATAATCATATAATATTTCTCTGAATAAATGTTTTACTTAAAAATTTATTATATTTGAAGACTGAAAGTGGAAGGTAGTGGGTGGTTAAGGCAGAGGAGAGTAATAGGGAGAAAATGGGGACAAATGTAATTGAACAACAATAACAAAAATTTAAAAATTATTGTATTTGGGTCAAAATCAAATTATAGATGAAATATTGCCATATAACTACAAATATTCAAATAAATAAAGAGATTTATATGCACATCTACGTGTGTATGTGTATGTTTCCATTCCAATATCCATGGATTCTCTACTCAGAAACCAACATGACATACTAAATTAAAGTTCCATCAACAGTACATTTTATGACTTTGTACATTTTGAGCATAGGTCAGCATCAACTTCAACTCTCTGCCTCCAACATAGAACTATTTATAATATAAAAGAAGCTTGGAGGAAAACTACCCTCAAATTCCTTCTCTGCAGATTACAGTCATTTCCAATGGAGAGCCTCAACTTACCATCCACTCACCAACCACTAATCTCCTTTTAAGAAGCATTACAATTATAATAAGCATCAATTCAATATCAGTGATTTAGAGGAAACAAAAAAATGTCCCGAAGTATAGGGAGCCTTGAACTACAAGAGATTCTGGTGGTCTAATAGAATTGATGGTTTCCTAGGTGAGTAATTTCCTACCAAAATGTAACTCCAGCATTGAGGAAAAAAAGTTTCTTTGCTTATAATAATAAATCCCTACATAATTTTAAAGTACTCATCTCCTTAATAAAATATATATGTTCTTTCTCTATTTTTGACATCAGTTTGGAAATATAAATTACAAATATCTGTAGTCTTAGGTTCATTTTCTTAAAAGAGATTTTGGCATCCTTTTACATTTTCTGATAAAGTAATACAGATTTGAATTAGCAATTCTAACTCTAATAATATGAATACATTATATTGATGGAGCTATTAGAACATAGTCATGAAATGGTATTCTCATTATAACTATTCATAAAGATAATGTGTATCATTTTCCAATGTATGGAGGAGTATCACTTGATGTATACATTGGAATTCAAAGAGAATTGAATCCTTATGCCAGTTTAAGGATTATTTTAGAACTTTTATTATATTTTATTTATTATATTAATTTTGTCTAAGACATTATTTTTGTGGGATACAATTCTTTTCATAATGTATTAACATTTCAGATAAGGAACTCATCGTGACCCTTTGTGGAACTCAGCCAATTTCTTCACAGGAAAAAAATTAGAATGAAGGAAAGCTCTCTATCTTTTCTCAATCCAGAAATGTCAAGTGTAAAACAGGATCCCTCACTTGTTCTCCAGGAGGAAGTCCTGTTTCCAGCAGAGTCTGGTTCAGGGACAAATAAGAATATTCCTGTTCTAGGACACAGACTGTTTTCTGTCAGATACAAATGATCCAATGAGAATGAAGAAGGAGATGATGAAAGGAAAAACTGGGGACCTGTGGTGAGGCTGGAGTAATGTCTCAGACTTCCTGCTGTTTAGCGCTTGGATTTATGCTCTGAAGTTGAACAGCCTTGACTAGTATCCCTCTGTAGGGTTTGGGCACTAGGGGACGTAGGAAAGTTAATCTGAGAAAACAGAGCAGAAAAGGATCTAACTTTTAATACGGCATGAAAAAAGGGAAGATTTCATTCAAATTTATACAGCCCCCCCCCCATTGTGGCAAGTGTTTCCCCCCATTTATAAGATTTTATCATCTATTTTTTTCCCTTTGGCTATTTGTGGTTTCTTTGTTGTTTTGCACAGAATAAAAACAATAAAGATGAAAATAAACTAGGCATTCACATAGTAGTTATCCCTTGAAAATAAATGAGTATCACCTTTCTATATGCTTTCTAATGAATTCATCAATTTAGCTTACATTTATATTGGAAATTACAGCATGTCAACTATGAAAAATGCCATTTACTTACAAAGCAAATTGTTCACATTACAGACTTAGAAAGGAAAGCCATTCCACAACTTGGAATTCAAGAAACTGATAGATCCCACCATATCTGGGTAACCTGAAAGCAAACTGCAACCAATTTTGCAGAAACTTTATATTTAAATACAGTAATAGTGAACTGTCAGACCTAACCTTTAGGCCAGTTTCAATGTAACATTCATTAATAATACTAAAAACAGCAATAATCTGAGTAAATAAAATGCATTTTCTTCCTGGGATCTCAAAGTGCTTTTCCTAAATTATCTCATTTATTGTCATGACATATTCCTATAGGGAGAAACAAGCAAATATTGTAGGCAATCTTAGTCTACACTTTACTAAACAACTTCGAGAGGATCCGGTGACATTCTGGCATTAAACCCTGCAGGTTTATAGCCAGCTGGCTGCCGGCCTGGCAGCCGGGCTCTCTAATGCACATATTGGAGTTGGGGAAGGGTTGGCTTTACAGAGAGGGTGGAATAGGTGATTAGCCAAGAGAGTGTGCTTGAGGGATGCTTAGAATATATGCTAATATGTGAAAGCACGCCCTACCAAATCATACTGTGTGCCGATATATGAAATTTCACTATTAGCCGGGGCTTAGACAATACCCTGCTTAAATGCAATCCTTCTTCACAGGTTAACACAATCACTTAGGAGTAACTACAATCATCTTAGCATTAATTATTTTACCAATATTTTTATTGCTATTTTTCAATGGAAGAGAAAAACACCAATTCATTTTGGGTAGGGAAGTTAATACTTTCATAGGGAGTTCATAAGCAAGTTGACATTTATGGTCCTGACATTGTTATATGTCTGATAGAGAAAGAACAGAGGGAACCAAGGACATTCAGACATAGACAGGACTTCAGAATTCTACAGAGCTGGTGGGGAAGCCTACAAAGGAACACAGGAAGTAAAGGGGTGACTTATCAAAAGGAGAGGTGAAGAAAACAAATTATGAGAGCTTTCATAGTTTGTATGTCACTAAAGTTAGAAATTAGATGCCCACAACTCTGGGTTTTGTAGATTGTTCTAGGCTTTACACTTTAGTTACTAACCTTCATATCTAGAGTTATTACAGAGTTCCTCTCTGATGAGAGAACCAAACATATAAGTAAATTTAAGAGAGCTCTAGTAACTTTGGCTAACCTGAGCAGAAGGCAGCGTCCATGTATTTTTCAGGTTTGCCAGAACAGAGTGAAAATCTTACAGAACATAGCTTGCATTAGACATCATTCAGAGAAATTAGTTATATAAACTAAGCCTTCTACCATTAAGGTCATCCTAAATATCATTAAGGTCACCCCAACTATATCACAAGGTCATTTTTAGTATAGCAACAAAGATATCCAAATGGTTTATCTTAGTCTTATTTAAATTATTTGTGGAATCAATATTTGAAAGGTTAAATATATCTAAAACCATATCAATATTTCCACTTAGCACAAGAAAAAAAAATCACATCACTATAGCCATTTTACAAATGAGGACGTGATCTCTCCAGGGGAAGAAATAATTTGTCACCAGTCTGTCAGAAGATAGTTTATTTCTTAGTCCACGATATACACTGTCAAGCTTTCATCACACTTAATTTCCTGTATCTCTCCCTCTCTCGCTCTTGTTCTCTCCCTCACTCTCCCTCTCTCTTTTCTTTTCCACTTCTACAGTTATCTTATTTTTAATGTCAAAAGAAATTTACATGATTAAGCTAGGAATATCTTCAAGTAGGCTTTCCAGAAACAAACTATATTCCTATTTAAAGTGTTCAGTGATATGATATACTTTTATTTTCAATATTCTAACTCTGAACCCCACAATGATGAATTTTTATTCAGCTGTGGGCTTGCATTCTGGTTCACCTCCTTGTCAGGAATGTCACACCGGGGAAAGCACTTCGGGCTTCTGAGTGTAAGTCAGCACACCTTCTGAAATGGGGAAAAACAGGCGTGATCTGATGGTTAAAGCTTTAAGTCTAAGGCCAGAAGAATGAGATTTAAGTACTAGCTCTATCATTTAGGAGCTGTTGACCTCAAACAAGTCATTTAAAAAAAACATAGATATTATCTGTTTTGTTTTCACAATGAGACTACTATAAGAAAAAATAAAGGAATATAAATGTGTTTGAGAGCATTTCTAAATATAAAGCTTTATTACTCTGGGTTTATCATGTACTAATTACTCTGCCAAGCCTTTCTGAGGCTACAAAAAAAGATAGAAAGATTAGGTCATTAGTCTCTGTCCTCCATGCTCTTACAAACAAGCATCCAAAAAGGAGATATAATAAGAAAAACTGGTAATATAATGAGGTTAAACTGAGAAAGCTAACAAATTCATAAACTGTTGATAGCAGGGCCGTGTTTAGAGAAGGTCATCTTCTCTGGTACATAAATGACAGTACATTCATAATTATCAGAAAATCACAAATCCCTGTAGCCTTTGAAAATGACTTTCTCATGCCATGCTGCTTACATACATCTGTAGTTCCTGTTTAAAGGCTTTCCCCCCCTAGTTATGTAAAAATCCAGAAGTGACCTTTCTCACTTTGATATCCGGCTGTCAGTTTCTGGGACTCACTGTGTTGGAACACTATCTCAGACCATCAACAATTACATTCCCAGGTTTTTAGCACTTACCATTTCTAATACCTTTTGTGGTCATCACCTTTGCTTGTTTTCAGTCCTGTCTATTAAACTACTCAAGCATTCATTTATGAGTCGTTAAGCCAGAAGTAGTGAAATTCTGCAGATATCACAAGAGCAGCATCCATCTGCGCTGAGTTTTTGCCCCAGAGTCTTGCATTGATTATTAGCTAGGATAAATTCAGAAACATCGTGCTATCTAAAGAGAACCAGAACATAGCTTTGAACCCAGAGTAGATAAGATACAAGGGCTGTTACAAAATTATCATTTACCTGCTGCCTGAATGCACTCATTTTTGGAAAAGTCATTATTGGTATTTTTTAAGTGTGCAGGTTTATGAAGGAGTACATGTAAACTCATTTGCTTCTATATTTTAAATATGCTTGCTTCAGGTTGCTTAACAAAATTTCCTGAATTTTTTTGCAATATATTTGTCTATTCCATTTACATTGTAGGATTCTTAGAATTAAAACACTTAAAGTCTACCTAGTCCCTTGCCTCTTATTTTCACAAAAGAAAGCTTATAATGAAATAACTTTTGTAAAACTAACTTCTTAGTTAGTAGAAACTGTTTCCTAATATCTAGTGAATATTATTTTTACTGGAAAAGCACTGTCATCATGAGTACAGGGATTGTTTTTTATCATTTCCTCTTTTCCCTATATTCTTCACTCTCTATTATGTTAATGAGTAAAATAAGAACATTTTGGGGGTGTGTATTCAATGTCTGGCTGAAGGGATGGTAGAAGAAAATCAAAATGTGGCATTAATGGACAAAATGTACATATAATTTTATTTTTAAGTATATCTTATTGATTATGTTATTACAGTTGTCCCAATTTTTTTCCCTTTTGCCCTCTTCCACCTGGTATTGCCATTTCCTCCAGCAGTCCTCCCTACTCTTAGTTCATGTCCATGTATAATGCATATAAGCTCTTTGGCTACTCCATTACCTACACTGTTCTTCCCTATCTATTTTGTACCTACCAATTTCTGCTTCTTAATCTGTGCACCTTTCCCCCATTCTCCCCCTTCCTCCTCCCAACTGATAACCCTACAAATGTTCTCCATATCTATGATTCTGTTCCTGTTCTGATTGTTTGCTTAGTTTGTTATTTGTTTTCAATTACTGATAGTTGTGAATTCACTGCCATTTTAATGTTCATCATTTTGATCTTCTTTTCCTCATATAATTCCCTTTAGCATTTCACATAGTAATGGCGTGGTGGTGATCAATTCTTTTAGTTTTACCTTGTCTGGGAAGCATTTTATCAGCCTTTCCATTCTAAGTGATAGCTTTGCTGGATAGGGTAATTTAGGTTGTAGGTCCTTGTTTTCCATCCTTTGAATCCTTCTTGCCAGTCTCTCCTTGCTGGCAGTGTTTCTTTTGAGAAATCAGCTTATAATCTTATGGGAGTGCCTTTGTAGGTAACTCTCTGCTTCCCTCTTGCTGCTTTTAAGATTCTCTCTTTAACTTTTGGCATTTTGATTACAATGTGTCTCAGTGTGGTTCTCTTTGGGTCCGTCTCATTTGGGACTTTCTGTTGCTTACTGGATTTATAGGTCTATTTTTTTTCTTTTTTTTTTTTTTTACCAAATTGGGGAAGTTTTCTTTCATTGTTTTTTTCAAATAAGTTTCAATTTCTTGTTCTTCCTCTTCTCCTTCTGGCATCGCTATGATTCAAACGTTGGTATGTTTAAAGGTATCCTAGAGGTTCCTAAGCCTCTCTTCATTTTTAAAATCTTTTTTTATTCCTGCTGTTCTGATTGCATGCTCTGTCCTTTCTTGTGCTCCAAATTTTTTATTTGAACCTCTCCACTGTTGGTCCCCTGTAGATTTTTCTTTATTTCACTTAATGCAAACTTCATTTCTGCCTGGGTCTTTTTTACTGTATTGCGGTGCCCAGTGAGTTCCCGGAGCATCCTTATAGCCAGTGTTTTGAACTGTGCATCTGATAGATTGGTTATCACTATTTCACTTACCCATATTTTGCTATGTATACTGCACACCTATGTTTTTGGCCCAAACATTTCAGGAAAAAATCTTCTGTTTTAATTTGATTTTTTATTAATTTATAGTTAGATTCTTGTATTTTTGTATCACAAAATGTATTTGTATTTTTGTAATTTTGAATTTTAGCATTTATTTTTGAACATATTATGACACAAGACATTTTACATAACAAATAATTAAAAAACACAAAAACATATGCAAGGTATTTCAGGTAACACCCATGTATAATACACATCCTTATTTTTCTCTCAAAAAGTTTGGATACAGAAAGTGTGCATTATACATGGCAAAATATGATAGTTCTTCTGGAGTTTTGTTCTGTTCTTTCTTTAGGACCATATTTTTTGTCTCCTCATTTTTACAGCCTCCTTATGTTTGTTTCTGTGTATTAGGTAGAGCTACCTTAACTCCCTGTCTTAGCACACCTGTTAAGGTGTATGGGGTGGAGCCTTAGGTAATTGCCAGGGCAGGGCAACCTGTTGTCACTGCTCTGTTGCTCTGTGTGGGGGAAGCTTCACAGAGGGGTCATTGCTGCTGCCTGGGCTCTGAAGTTTTGCCCAGGAGGAAGCTGTTTCCTGGCACTTGCACTTCATTTTCTCCCCTTATGCCACTGGTGCTCTTCCAGCTGTTGCCCTGATGCTGAATCCCAGGGGGGGTGGGTCTGCCTGAGTCCTAAGTCCCTTGTGGGCCCTTTAAGAGGACACACTTCCTTCTACTGCCCCAGAACCCACTGGTTTCTACAGCCAAAAATTATGTGGACTTATCTTCCTGGCACTGGGACCCTGGGCTTGGTGGTGTTGACTAGGGCTGGGATCCCTCACTCCTGAGGTACCCATCCCATTTTTTATCCACTGAAGTGGATATGGGACTGCCCATTCCAGTCTCCACAATTCTCCACCCTCTTCACATCTCCACCCTTCCTACCCATCTGGATGAATGTGGCTTCTTTAAATCCTTGGTTTGTGGACTTCCACACAGCTAAATTTTCTGACAATTCCAGGAGCTTTTGTTTTGGAGTGTAGCTGTACTTTTTGTTATATTTGTGTGCAGAAGTGAGGCATGTTTGCTTACACTTCCATCTTGACTGGAAGCTTATGCATAATATTAATTTAAATCTGTAAAGGTCATAGAAATGAGAAGTATATTTAGAAACTCATTTATCAGAAATAATAATAATTGATTATTGAACAAGCCTGTGATACAAACTTTTTTAATCTCATTTTAATCTCAAGATAATTCTGTGAGTTAGGTCTTATTTTTACCCTTTCATTTTTCAGAATATAAAAGTGAGGTGCTATATGACTTCACAGTTAAAGTGTACATGAAATTTTAATATTATAAATATTAAAACATTTATTATAATATATTTGTTTAAAAGATTTAAAATACATAGCCCATGCATACCATATATATGCAATTATCACATATTGTTATTACCATAACATTTTTGTGTTCATGTAGTCCCTATTTTCCTATGTTCTAAGCTTTTTGAGTGAAATAACTGGGTATCTCAAAGATAAATACCACAATAAATACTAAAATAATAAATAAATAAATATAAGTAACTATCATTTGTAGTAATTGGGGTAAATGGTAAATTGAAAGAAATAGTGTTAAAGACAAGTAATTTTCTTCTTTACCTGTAACTCACCTTCACAAGGCTTAGAAATATTGATTTACAGGTTTCCCATCTCCTAAAAATATGATTTATAATAGTTTGATGCTTCTTTTACTATTTGTGTTTTACTTCATTAAGACATTGAGATCAATCTGATTACTTTTATTTAAATTAATTACCATCTAAGTGCCTCAAAGACCAATGACTTTAAGCAGAATACAAATTATTGAATTAATGAAATTATAAGTAATCTTTTTTATAAATGACTAATTTTTTTGTACAATTGTTTATATAAATTCAAAAGGTAAAACTTCATCAGGGAAGGTCTAGGAAAAACTACACCTTACAACAATGGCATTTATGAATGTATAACTTTACAACCGGGAAATAGCCATGTTATAAACCTTAAAGAAGAACTCAATTCATACTTCAAAAGAAAGAGAAAAGGAAAAGAAAGGCTATGTAAGGTCACTTATTCTACTTCTTGATGCACTGTATAAATTAGATCTACGAAGAGAACAAAGTTCTCTTCTGAGTGCAAAGGTTGAAGTCTGAAGTTTAAAACTGGTGATTTCAATATAGAGGAAACTTGGCAAAGTGTCTTACTTTGACTATAATTTATATATATGCACAACATGCTTATGTAACTTCTTGATGTACAAAGCAGGCTCTCAGCTTCCAGGTAAACACACTTTTAACTGAAAGGTCTCAGCTTGCTTTGCCACATCTGGGCATGTGCGTAATTGGGTTATTTTTGTGTTGATGAAGTACATGTTAAGTTCTCTCCTACCTTAAGGAAACCAAGAAAGTTGGTAATCGGAAAACAATAAAAACACTGGTATTCATTCAAATGTTGCAAAAATAACTTTTAAACAATTTGTACAAAAATAATTCTGGATAATGTAAGATAAAACCAAACAAAATGTGTCAAGGCAGCAGATGTGGTACGTGGTCCACTTCATGCTGACTCCAAAAACCGCAGAGTCACAAGGAATGAGGTGTCCAAAACAAAACACCACCACTAAGAAAAAGAAGAAAAAAACTCCTAAGCTCATGCTTCAGTAAGAGAATTTCTTCAGAGTTCATTGTCCTCTCCAACAGGAATGTCTTCTTGGTAAAGGCCACCTTCGAAATGGTCCAGGAAGCAGTGCAGTTACGATTCAGAAAGACCAAAGGAAAACCTCCAGCTCACTCGTCCCCAAAATGGCTTTGCCCTTGGCAAGGCACCTAGTCTGTCTACAGAAATAAACTGATAACCTGCTATCATACATAGAAAACACTTAAACTTTCTCATTGAAATGATAAATTAACAGACAGTATCCTTCCTCTAGTTTTACAAAGGTGCAAATACGAGTGCTCAGTTACTGCAGAACCTAAGGGCTTAAAAGCATGTCTGTCTCACAATAGATGGAACATGTAGTACTGATATTACTCAATAAATCTTAACAGTCATAAGTTAGAGCAAAGAAGTGGAGTGAGAAGTTATTCATTCATTCTATCAAAATGAAAGATGTCATCTATTGTTTATATTGTTAGATATTTTACATTCCCCAAAAAAAAAAATTTGATTTAACTTGTGTTAGTACAACAAGATATAGGCAGAACTGTTCATTTCCAAAGACTAGAATTTAAGTTATATTTTTTTCTCTGGAGTACAAAATTAATTTTGTAGATCTTGACTCAAGCTCATCTGACACATTTCAATACTATATTTTGCTAATGGAGTTGTCAACATTTCAAGGAAAATTGAGAACTCATGAAGTAGTGAGTTTTTCTTTGCTAGAGTTAATCAAAGGTTCTCCTAACATTCATCTTTTCCTCCTACCAGTACAGAGTTTATGATTAGCAGAGATATGATACAGCAGAATTTTATCCCTAGGGCTTCTACCAAAGAAACCACCCCTAATCACTGTTATTACTACATTGTTCCTGTTTTAACATAGAACCATCATCACTTTCATTTCATAGCACTGGATTTACTTCCTGTTTTGCTGATGCTGGATAAGAAAAAGCCCCAGGCAATAGCAGTGCAAAAAATGTATATACCATTTCAGTTTTCAAGAATTACTGTGTTAAATTAAAGATACTACCAAATAAATATTTTTTCATATTTATTTGAAATATGTATATATGAAAATATTCCTTTCATAAAACATAATTCTTAATATAAAAATATAAAATCTCTTTTTAAAAAAAGCACATAAATTACTCCCTGGCTGGAGTGGCTTAGTGGATTGAGAGCTGGCCTGTGAACAAAAAGCTCACTGGTTCGATTCCTGGTCAGGGCACATGCCTGGGATGTAGGCCAGGTCCCCAGTTAGGGGCATGTGAGAGGCAACCTATTGTTTCTCTCACACATCGACGTTTCTCTCCCTCACTTTCTCCCTCCCTTCCCTTCTTTCTAAAAATAAATAAATAAAACCTTAAAAAAGAGAACATAAATTAAATTCACTGAAATAAAGAACATTTCATTAAAATTACATTCAGGCTTTCTTGAAAGACAGAGCCCCACAAGCCATCCTATGATGCCTCAATATCAGACTCTATGAGTAAATCAGTTCCACATTCAACACTCCAGAAACAGGAGGCTGGTAAATGGAGCTTTCATGAGTCAATAATATAGCTCTCAAGTATGTTTAAAAACTGCACCTCGGAAACATAATTTACTAGGAAATACGTACTTGAAAACAAGTTCTTTAAACTACATTAATTTTAAAGAAAAAAGTGTGCAAAAACAGTTTATTTAAAAAAAAATGTTACAAAGGGACAGAAGCCTGTAAGTTAGCATCCTCCATCTGTAAACTCTATTCATAACTCAAAGTTCTGATTTAAACTGGAAATAAGCATTCAAGACATGTAAGTGAACAAATTTTTTCCGTATGTATTTCCTGTCACATTGTATTATGGTGTTTTGGCTGCCACAAAGATTTTATCACATAGCATGTAAAGAACAAGGTATCTCAGAAGTAACATTACAACAAACTAAACAGAATTATTGCATATACAGTGGCAATACTTGTTTTTAACAGGGTTACCAAAAGGCTGCATTTTCTGTTTATATAATACAGATACATTGCCTCTTGTTCTAACTTTTTGTTTCTGTCTGTAGTGCTATAAAAATTCATGTTAGATCATTTTCTTTCATGTTATAGTCTATATGCTATACAAGTAATAGTGTTTATATTTGACAAAGATTTGTATCGAAGTCTTCATTATAGATTTATTTTCCTGACTTTATGGAGTTTTTGTCAGTTAAATACCCAAAACAATTTCATATTTAAATATTTTATACTGGTATTCTAAAAATTCTCATTGTGAAAATGCATCCTATTTTTACTATTGTTATAATATAATTAAGTTGAATTTTGGATCCTGATACATGTAAATAAACAAAAGCACAACTTAATACTCTCTCAGAGTTCACATTCTAGAATTTCATTAATTGAATAGAATCACAACATATAGAAAAACTTATTTTAAGATTTTTCTAGTCCTCAATTAAGACATTAATTAATGCTTACACAATATACCTGTTAATTAAAATTGAAATACTCTAAATTTAAAAATTATGTGTAAATGTACTTGTTTGTCCTAGGAAATATCTGTGTAAAGGCACAAGTTAAACAGTACTCTGGATTATTAGAATTTAGAATTGAAATTTAAATTTGGGAGCTATAGGTTTCCAGAATTATTCTGTGGGTACAATCTGTTAATAAACCTAGGTTGTACAATAGGACTTGGGAATTTTCCAAGCCCCTTAGTTGTTTTGTTTTAGGCTCAGCCAGGGAATGGCTTAAGCTACTGGTTTATTAACTCAATTTGGAAAAAAAAAAAATGCATGCATTGGGTCTGGGTAGATCCAGGCACGTTTTAAATGATAATGATAATGCCTTAACTTAAACATAATGCTAGATAGTCCATCATACACAAATATGCTTCTATAATGACCTTCAAGTATAACCAGGTAAGTAGTAGAAGGTAAAATTAAGTAAATAACTAAGTAAATAAATAGTGGAAAAAATAGCTAGATGGGGACATTGAGCCATCAACTCACTAACAGATTTAAGGTCCTGCAGGAAATGGCTTTCTTCTGACAATTCCAAAAATATTGTTAGTGCTCAGATTTCTATTTCGGCCCTCTGCATTTATTGATCTATAAAATCTCCCCAAGCAATTAATCCACATTCACTTTAAATACATACACTTAGATTTTTTTCAGACACCAAATCTGACGCAATCTATCAGTAGCAGTTACCTCTGAAAACTGAAACCTTGATGAGTTAATGCCCTTTTACTAGGTTAGCCCATAAACTTTTAAAAAATGTCATTCAGTGCTTCTACCAAAAATGGTATAAAATTCTGAAACCAGTAGGTGTTTCAAACCTGCTGTACACTCCTATTTCTAGGATTCTAGTCTGCTTAAGCATGGTGTAAGATTTTTGTTTCAACAATTTATTGTTTAATTTGGTTTGAATGTTCAGGACCACCACTTCCTAGAGAATTTTTCCAGAAAGGCTAAAATATTATTTTTCTTTATTTTGTAAGTGGCTGGTCTCTCAAGAAAATTTGTTCCTTCAACAAAAGTCTGATGAGGATCAACAAAGAAGCCAGGTTTACAAAGAAATGCAGTTGTCAGTGAAAATATACTGAGTTCCCAGACTAGTGGTGAAAACTGGCATATAAACAGGTAAGTTATAATATAAGTGAGGCTTACTATGACGGAGGTATAGATTGAATGTGTTCATCTCTGTATGAGTCAGAAGAAGCGTCACAGTCGATATCACATTTAAGGTGGCACTATAAAGCAGAGTTTGCCAAATGAAGAGAAGTAACCCTGAAAAAAAAAGCATGGCAAAGTCTCATTCTAAGAAACAAGTTTCATGTTTGCAAATCAGTGAGAAATGCATAAATAGCATAATATTCACAGGAAAGAAGACAAGGGGTAAGACAAAGGACAAGAAACTGGAGAAAAGTAAAGATCGAGCCTAAGGGCTTCTGCTTTACCTTTGTAAGTTAATGGGGAGTGTAAATTACCTTTTTAAAAAGGTAACTAACATGGAAGATGATTAACAGGGGGATTGACCAGGGAGAGGTAGACCAAAAGGTAAGTAGTTACAAAAGCCCTAGAAAGGGATTATGAGACTTTAACTCCAGCAAGGGTTCTGAAAGTGTAGAGAAGCCAGACCGGAGCAGTTCTTCCAAACTCAGTCAAGGACAGAGTGAGCACAGCGTTAGCGTTTTTGCTTGTTTCTATGGCTGAAATCTTTCAAGAGTCACCTGATGTGTCTTAGAAAGCACTTTATTTGCACAGTACAAAACCTCCATTTGCCTTTGCTATCCTATACCAGTTATCCTCATTGTTTGCATTTTCTGCCGGGTTCTCTATACAACTAACACCGTTTCAGCTGTCAGAGGCCATCTCCCATCTTCAGAGGAACCCCAATTAATAATGAGGTTAGTTCAATTATATTATTCTTGGCAACTGTAAGAGATACTTTTCTTTTTCTCTAATGAGAATTAGACTAGGTATCTTTACCTTATTGTCTCCTCTCAAAATATCAATGAGGATAAAAAGTTAGGATCCCTCAGTTTATGAATTCTTAAATTACTGAGACGTATAACATGAATCCAGACTTTCAAGCAAAATTTCCTGAACAAAATATCTGAGTGCCAAATGGCTTTTAGGCAATTAGTTTTCAGCAGTTCCAGAGTGGCGGTTGCAAATGCTAGTAGCACTGCATATTTAGTTAAATAATTAGCTTAGTAAACAAATATTCTGGTTTTGTTGAGGGTAATTTTAAGTGAAAATACACTGAAGAATTGATGGCCAAAGTGAGTTCATGGCAAGTTTGGTGCACATATCAGACAGATACACCAGACAAGAAAACAATTTTCCAATATAGAATTACTTTCCTTTATCTAGTAGAATCAAAATAGGCCTATTCAAAGCTAATTCATTCTATCAACATATTTTAACGAGGTGCTTCCTCTTCACATTCACCAGGCTGAAAATTTGAACAAAGTATACACGGCCCTCAGCTCACCTAGAGAGTGTATCCCAGGAGAGATGGCAGACACGAAATAAGCAGAGTAGCAAATAAAACTATTATAAGCTATGAAAAAATGGTGTGATGAGAATGAGAAAGATCCATTTGATTAGATTCCAACACAGAGGATAGAGGGATAAAGGAAGCAGACGGCAATGGCTCAAGTGATTCTATTCTCTGAATGTCCAGCAATTCATCTCTCCCATGACATTGAGCTCATTCAGGGGAGCGCATATGTATTCATTCTAATCATATTTATTAATTCTACAATTATTTATTAAATTCTTACTAATCACTAAGTTCTGAAAATTGGGAGAGCTGACACCAATCAATCTCACATCCTAAGTAGTTCCTACAGTTGTGTTAATTCCTTCATTTTGATGCAGTTCTTAATATAAATGCAACAATTACACCTTCTTTAAAAGTTTCTTTTCCTTGTGAAGGCAAGTAAAACAAAGAAAAAAAGTAAAACAAAGAAAAAAAAACACTTGCTTAAGTGCATAATCAAAAGTGTAACTTGAGAACAAATTAAACAAGACAAGGTCCAGAATAATACAGTTTTTACCTTACTTAGAACGAGGCTTACTTACTTACTTAAAGGATTCATTGTCATGGGAGAACGGTAAATGGCCATAACTTAACATCCAGAATTAGAAAATCTCATATTTCAACAAAGTGTAATTTTATCAACATTAAAAATAAAATAAAATTTCAAAGTAATGACTAAAGCAATTGGGAGTGTTTTTCAAATGTACTAAAATGATTTTAAGGAATACTTATAATAATCACTGTGTATAGTATTATGCAAAGTAGTTGCATGAGATTAATTATCAAGAATCTAAAAAAGACAAATCTATAGGAATAAAGAAAATAACAATATTACAGAGGAGCGATTTATACATTGCTATTTTTGCAATACAGAAATTTGTTAATCTACTGAAACAACGGAGAGCCAACACCCTCTTTTCTATATGTACTATTTATTCAAATTTATCTTACTATGTACTCTAACAAGTACATGTTTTCCTTAAATAAATTAATGTCCTATTTTCTGCTGCCAAGATTAGGGACAACAGAGTGTGAAAATTTTGGTTACAAACTATATTTTCCAATTTACATAGTTTTCCACTTACTTCAGAGTATCAGTGAATAACTCTGTAGAAACTACTACCAACATGAAAATAGAAAGCAAGGGCTTTTACTTAATGTAACAAGATATGTCATACATAAATACTTCAAAAGGAAAATTCATAAAAATAAAATAATAAGGATAAATTCTAAGAAATATATAGAATATATATTCTTAGCATATATTTGTAAAGCAGAGAGGGAAAAGAGTTGGACAAAAAGATCTCTGAGCCTACTTTGCCCAAAAATTAGGAAAAGGCAAAATGGGAAGAACTCCAATAAGATAGTATTATTAAACAGATACATGATGACAGAAGCAAATATATGAGAAGAGTGAGGAGGATAAGAAGGAAGAAGAGGAGGAGCAGGAAGAGGAGAAGAAATATAACATTAAAGTATCAAAATGATTTTTAATACTTCATACGGATTTAATTACACTGTTAAAGAAAAAAATCTTAATGATACTAATTAAAGATAATAAGGCAGACGTTTATTCAGGACCATTGCTGTACGCATAGGGACCACTGCAACGGGATTTTACAGCAGTTAGAGAGACATTGGGCTCATTCCTGAGTACAGTGTGGGAAAGGAGGAATTTATAGCCCTGATAGTGTAGGGGTGGGACAGTGGATGGAAAATTATTTAAAAGGAAACCTGGAGGATAAAAGGCATTTTGGCTAGCCTGGCCTAACAAGATTCTAGCTGAAGACAACCCAAAGTAATACACATGCCTGGGAGAGGGTTGCAGGCAAGGAACCTGATCAAATATTGAGAGCGATGGGATATGAAGGTTGTGGGCATCCCGAATTAGTAGGGTTATTGTTAAAACTAAATTTTACAAGGAAGTACAGTTGGGCCTAGGAGAAGATTCAGGAGCCTGAATAAAATTTGGTCAAGCAAAGAATCTTTATGGAAACAATGAGAACTATAACAATTTTTTAAATCTAAGAACCATAATGATTGACATATAAAAATGTTGTATGTTGTAGTCAAAAATAAAAGGATATGGTAAAATAACTCTAGCTATAATGAGGTTATAAACAATTTTATGATAAGTAATTATTTTGTTATGACTCCAGCATCTTAAAATTATTAAGTATAAAAATGAAGAGCTAGAGGACGTCAAAGAGTGGACAGAAGTGTGACTAACTGAAACTGACTGAGGGAAAAAGAATTTATGCTCAGCTGATCCCAAGCCAACATACTTTCCCATCATAAAATGCTCCTGGGGATGAACTCTGGTCATAACTCTCATCCTATAAAGCAGGTAACACTAGCAGTCAGGTTCAGGAGATGGTGTTTTGGTACTTACTATCATGGGGACCTAGGTGTAAATTTTAAACTCAAATATTTCAAAACCTTTACCAAGTTATTTAAACTTTTGTCATTAGTTTCATAATATGTGGATGGACCTAATAACACACACTTTATAGTTTTATGAAGATTAAATGTGATAACATATGTAAAGGTAAAGGTCTAAGTACAGTTATCAGATATCAACTAACATTAACTAAATGCTAGCTAATATTATTTTAAAGTTCTTAGTATGATATCAGACCCACATCATAAATATTCAAAAATAGTACCTTATTCTTACAGTACATTCATCATTTATGCAAAGAAAAGGAATGGGATTATATGTCATGACAAGACTGTGTTGCTTTCAAGCGAAAGGCCAGATAAACAGTCCAAGGAAGAACACAATGGCGACAGGAGCAGAAGCTCTCCGCGCGTTAATTAACCACAGGCTTCAAAGGGGGCCGGGGCATGCCAGAAAATAATGAGCATCAGTCAGCAGCATTAACATCAAATGCCTAGATTCCTACTCTTTTACGCTGTCCCCTGTCCAAAATATTATGGAATAATTGAGTGTGGATAGTAGGCAGAGGCCTTCTGAGAATATGTTCTAAAATTTAGTTGATTCTAGAGTTTCAGCAGTGTGGTAAAGACACCAAGAATTAAAAAATGTACACAAAGGTGTGACTTCAAAACATTGTGCAGCTTATCTTGCATATTTCAGGACATGCTGTTGTGCCCAGAAAGTAAACAAAAGCTAACCTGCTATTCTTCTTAAAATGCCTCACTCTTGGGATACCCATAGGCTATTGCTACCTGGAGGAGTGTTACCAAAATTGCATATTAACATCAAACTTTACTGGAGTCTCAAATTTCCCCAAAAGCGGCCTTCACCAACTGTCAAATGAATGTCAAATGCTCTCTTGACAGTAGTATTAAGGACGTCTAGTGAAAAGTAAATCTGGTTCCTGGTGAAATTTCTTCAAGAATCTCCTGGATAAGTTAGAATACCTGGGTTCGGGTAAAATAAACTTATTTCCCACTTACTACTGGCCAAACATGAGGTTATATTTCAGATCCTTTTATGTGGTATCCAAGCCCACCACAGAAATATTCTTTGAACAACTAAAGAAGATGCCTAAGCTGCAATACAAGTTGTCCACTCAGCTGATATTACATAGTTCCTCTACTTACAGTGGTTATTCAGCTACTTGTAGTTGAGTAGTTGCATAGCACTAGTTACTCAACTTACAGTCTTACTGTAGGTAATAAAGGTCTCTAACACCCAGGGGAATGTTTTAAAATCGAATAATCTACTCTATTATCAGAGGAAATAATAGTGAGAAGCAGTGGGCTGCAAACCAAGTCCCGAGGTTTAGCCTGAGAAGAATAAAGGCAGCAGAGAGTCACATCATCAGGATGGAAATAAAGCTAGAAACTCCAACTTGGAGTACACATGAAAAGACAGATGGAAATTATAAATTTGTATTGTGAATTTAGCTGAGATTTAAACAAACAATTAAAGTTGTAAATGCTATGCCCTGTCCTCTACAGATGCAAAAGAAGTGAAGGATGTTTTCAGCCTGAGTTGTTGGAGGGTTTACTACCTCCAGGATACCGATAACTTACTATTGATATGGTTTGCAAACATATGCTGATTCTCTACTTTATCTGTTACTGTTTGTGGTTGTCATGGTGTCCTATGTCAATCATATGCTTTAAATTTGATTAATTCAACTTTAAATAGTTTGTTTTGTCTTCTCTTTTGCTTTGTTCATCTCCATTTATTCTGGTCTTTATGACTACCAGTAAGGGAATTATAATCTTTTTCATCAAGGTCTTGAATATCAGGATAAAGTTTAAGAATTTAACAGTTCCTATTGTTATTGAAAAGTCTCTCTCTATTCCCTCTACCATAATGGTTGCTTTCATTAGTTATAAGGACATTGCTGGTTTCCACATACTAATCCAAAATATTCTTTTGGTTTTGTTCACTACTATCTTTTCATCTGTTTACTAATGGTGTTGTTGAGTGCTTAATTCACATATTTTTAGTCTTTTCTTCTATAATGAATATGTTGAAAGAGAACAGTTTACTCTTGAACTCTGTATAGGCCTTACTCTGTAGGTGTTGATTAGCTGTATTTCCATTCTAAATACTTTGTAAATACAGTTTTGCTGTTTACTTTAATCCAGTAGTATTTTAGAAGGGCTTAAAAACACTTTATAAATTGCTTTAATATCTTTAACATGTAATTGAAGGGTATGTTTTACATGAATTCTAATTAGGGGAATATTTTTAGATAACTTATGATAATTAACACAAAAACAAAGAAATTATGATAGGGACAACACTTTTGTTCAGTTTTCTACATGACTAATTTGTTCATTTGATTTTTTTTTCCCTTATCTAGCCCTTACATTAGTTGTTTATTTGTTTTATTTTGACAATTGTATTTTTTAAATCACAATAACTTGCTACTATTTTGGACTGACTGTTTTTATAGTAGACTTATTTTTACAAAGGTGACTCAAACTTCCTGAAAATAGAAATCTTTCATTCTATTTCCTCCATTAACACTTTTTAAATCTGACCTGTTTTCTCTATTAATTTTGGAGTATTTCTTGCTGTTGAATTAGTGAGTCTCTTATTGGGAAAGTAATGAGAAATCAATTGTTAATGGAAAAAAGAAACCCAAAACATTAAAAAAATTCTATTTTTTGAGTAAAGACAAAAATGACCATAGTTTTATAAAATGCCTTTCTTGAGCACAAAAACAAGTTACAGTCATTTTTAGGACAAGATTCCAAGATCAATATGCTTTCTTTCTTATAATTATTACTACCATAGAATGAATATATGAGGTGTTTATTTGTAACGCTAGTTATTTTAGATCTTAGAACAATTTAATGTTCCTTTATGGTCGAAGTGAGGGAGATTTAGATTTGTTTACAGGAGTATTGGTATTTAAAAAAAATATCCAGTTCTTTATAGCCACACTGCCGTGTGATTCGACTGAAGCTGGCTTCAGCAATCACAAGGACCAGGGTATGCTGAAACCAACGCCAAGGTCCTCCATTTGAAATAAATGCCAGGAGTGTTCCGTGCATTTGCTATGTCCTCTGTGCTGGTTGTTCATGTAATAAATTTCTGTTTCTCTCATGGCAAAACTGAGTAGATGAAATATCTGCTCTGGGATAATTTGGTGGAGTTCAATGTAGAGGACATGAATTTGATCCAAAGAGGAACAAAACTTATCATTCAAAAGTCAAAAGGTGATGTTTTCTAAATCCCCTCTGGTTGAGAAGAAAAGTGAAGATTCATAAACAGATATTATATCCTTAGGAAAACAAACCTCATCAGATTTTTAAAAAAGGACTAAAGCAGAAATAAAGGGTCATGGCCACAAACTAGATCATGAAACTTTATTATGACAACTCTCCAATAGAAAATCACAATATTGAGCTCCTGGTGGTCAAACTTAACATACGTGCCTAAGTGGTAAACACTAAGCCATACTCTTTCATTAATGCATAGAAGAAATGTGCTGTGTAGGAATATAATATGAGCTGAATTGGTATAATGGTTAATAGAGTGAGACCAGAAAAGGTTTCATCAGCAAATGAATGAGTATGAAACCCATAAACCTCTATTTCATCTCTCTAAAAGGTTGAATACTTGTGTTTTATTTGGTAAGTTACATAACATGTTTTATATTTTAAAATTAGCATAAATAATTAAAAACAATTTTTAAAAAAACAATACTTTAATAAAAACATTAGATTTTTGTGGTAGGAGCTGAGGAGGCAGATGTGAATAAGGCCTTGAATATTGATAAAACCACAGAATTTATGACTCCTGTATTCTGCTTTTTATCTGAGTAGTTTTTGACATCCTCTGCTAGACGGTAAATTCATCTAGTCAGAGGCTATATTGTTATTTTTACAGCTATTACTGTGTATACCATTTTACCGTATATGGAATCTTATATATATAGAACACATTGTAAGTATTTATAAATGAGTAAATGTATGTGAAAATGCATTAGTGATATTATAACATAGTAGTTCTGTATAATACATACTGGAGATTATATTTTATCTTATAAAAACATGACTAAAAAACTCAAATGATTTTATTCAAAAGGGAAATAATTATAATAATTATAATTTTCAATAAATCATACAAATAAATATGTATTTATTATCAGACTCATGCAAGAAGATGTTTAAAATTACTTAATCCAAGACTTAAACACTAGTGACAAAACATTAGAACAAAGAGCCCAAGCACTTGAAAATCTAAATCAATGAATCAATATTTATGAAATAGCTTATATTTGTTACATTCCACAAACTGAAACTCAGCTGTGGGTAAATGATTCAGCTATAGGGCCTGGTACTTGAAGAATCAAGCACATTAACCCAACCTATTGTTCAGGAAAGTAGAGCATTATCATGAAATGTGGAGTCATTACGCTGGGAAAGGTGGCGTCAACCAGCCTTAGCTTTCTGGAAATAGTCAGGAATGGCAATGAATAGAATTAGGCAAAGAATTAAAGTTTCAGCCAAATCAATTGAGAAAGAAAGGAAATCCACTCATTCATTCATTCTTTAATCACTGGACAGGCATATAATAAATATCTATTATAGTAGATGCCAAGGGCTGTGCTATGTATTACATTTTTGCAAAGACAGTTCTTCCTTTCATGGCGTTTACAGCCTATTTAATCAAATAATTAGAAATAGATGAACTGAAAGTGCTATGCAATGGCATAATTCCTAGGTAATGATGATACTGGAAGAAAATTTCGAACTGACCGCAGCAGTAGTCAATATATTCCTATTGTGTCTATGCTGCAGTCTGTATAAAATTTAGGCTTGGCAGTTTAAGTTAAAAATTGATGGAAACATATACATGCTCTTAACAATGAAGAGCATCGTTTTATTTTATTTTATTTTTATTGAATTTATTAGGGTGACATGGGTTAATAAAGTTATATAGGTTTCAGGTGTCCGATCCTATGACGCATCACCGGCATATCACCTTGTGTGTTCACCGCCCCAAGTCAAGTCCGCTTGTGTCGCCACTGGTTCCCCAAACACTCTCCACTACCCGCCCTGCCCTCCTCTTCCCCTGGGGATCACCATAATGACTGTTCTCAATCTATGAAGGACTGTAATTCTCCGATTAAACATAAATTGTATAATTAAATTAAAATGCTCTGTTTTCTAAGGTATTATGAAACATGCCAGATTATGAGAAAATAATCATTAATGCAACCAATATTAGATGGCCCATATTGCAGTAATTAGGATTTTTCTTTTTAGTTTTGACATGATAAACGGACTTAATAATACTCAGGAAAGATTATCTGAAAACACCATTGACATATTTTTATTAATAATATCAGGGAATGTTACTTTATATAACTATATTGCATATTAGAATGATTTTTGAGGTATTTTGAAAGTGTGCACAGACTAAAACCTTTTAAAACTTAAACTGCATAACTTTTTAAAAAGCTTTTTTAAAGATTTTATTTGTTTTATTTTTTTAGACAAGGGGAAGGGAGGGAGAAAGAGAGGGAGAGAAACATCAATGTGCGGCTCCATCTTGCATGCCTCCTGGGGACCCGGCCCACAACCCAGGCATGTGCCCTGACTGGGGAATCAAACCAGCAATCCGGCAATCCTTTGGTTCGCAGGCCAGTGCTCAATCCACTGATTCACACCAGTTAGGGCCAAATTGCATAACTTTTTATTCAAAAACATTCTATTACATACTCAGAAGTACAGGTCTCAGAAGAAACGTTTCACCTCATCCCAGCCCCTGTATACGTTTATTCAGCACATGCACACTAACTGAATGTCCCCTAAAACTTTTTCAGGTGTCTACAACTACGTCGGAAATTTTTCCGACATTTTCCCCACTAACTTTCTCTGGTACTGCTAATGAATTCTGTTGGTTCCATTGCCCGTGGTTAGTTTCATTCCTTGGCACCTAGGCTTTCTTATTATATTTTTCTCATTATAATATATACGAAAATGTATAACAATTAAGTAAACTTGTTTTGTAACACATCATTCCTAATCAGCTTATAGCCATCACTTCTCCTATGACTAGATATCATTGATAGATTACAAACCTTTAGTGTCTATAATCTAGCGAGGGGTTACAAATAGCAGGGTTTAAAAAAAAACAAAACAAAACAGTCCTTTGAATAACAACACAAACACCACCAAAAAGATATTCTCAACATTTTCTCCTGCCTAACTAAAGAATTTAAAATATAAAACCAAGACTTTAAACCAATATTAACTGATTCTATGGAAAATAATATATGGTGGTTCCACTGAAAGAAGAATAAAGGGAAGAAACTTCAAAAGCACTATTAGTTTTATTTATAATCTGTAACAATAAAATGAACTAGTTTTACAAGTATATTTTTTAGACAATTGAAATATAACCATTTAATAGCCAAAGCTATAGTTCTTTAATAATAGACAAAACTTTTAAACAAATACTATTAACTTCACTCATTTTTAAAATAATTACCATCATTATGGGCCTCAATTATTATACTGAGACAATATAAAAACTTCTCATTTGGTATTAAGGCAGGTATGTGAGAATAACTTTCCCAGCTTAATTGGTTTATAATTGTAAGCTTTTGCTCGCATGTTTTTATCATTACCTACCCCCTCTCTTACTATCAGCCTGCCATCTGTTCTTTTCCTATCATTTTACTGTGACTTTAAGCTTTTATTTTAGTGTGACATGGAATTTAAGTGGCTTTGGAGCAATTTCTCACATATTTCTGTGTTTTTAAATAGGTGAGTCAGCCAGAAAAGGAGCATCCTAATAAATGATATGCAATTAATTAATGTTATCAAGCCCCAGCTGGTTGACCCCAATAAATGCTATAGAGATATAAAAAATAACAGAATAAAATATTTTGCTTTAGCACTGATTATATTTAAAAATAATTACATAAATAAAACCAAAATGTATAATTATATTGCACAATTATAAATATGCAATATAATCTAATGTTAAAACTGAAATACTGAAACCCTAGGTTTTACATGTTGACATTATTTTAACATCATTATTTCAGTTCAGATGCAGTTTTACTTTATTCGCTTTTGTTATTCTGAAAAATAACAAGCTATAGCCAGTCCTAGTCTCCCTCAATCTACTGATTAGTAAGAGTTTTGCATATTTCCTATCAGAAAATCTCTTTGGCCTGATTCAGTGCAGCATTACCCTTCATTAGGGTGTTGGATTTCATGCTGCCAGAGAGCACCATGTCAGGAAGGGAACTCAGAGATCATTTGTTCATTCCTTTTATTTTAGAGATTAAAAAGGGATTTCAGAAAGATACTACCTTTGAAAAATCTCTTTTGTTCTGATTAAAGTTTATCCTTTTTTGGTACACTTAAATAAGTTTCTTATGTCATTTTTACATAAACAATCTCTCTATTATATAAGGCCAGCTGTCTGGTAGTGTACTCAATCAGACATTATCATGTGAGGCAAAAGTGGTTTTTTTTTTCATTGTTTAATTTCACACTTAGCAATGTTCATAAATTATATCTATTAGTTAAAGTTTTATCTTAAACGACTTTTCAACTATGACCTAATAATCTACATCATGTCTTCTTTTTCAGTTGTTACATTTTCTATTTGATGTTATTTAACTGGGGTGAGTAAGAGAGATTTTGGGGGAAAGTCATTATTAGTGATATTTCTAAATTAAAGAGATTTTTTTCTGATCAATAAAGTGATGCAAATTATGGGAAACAAAGAAAAGTAATAGCATAAATAACAGTGTCACATTATATTGCTATCCAGAGGTTGAATAACATGAGACATTTCTATTTTGTCTTTCTCCTGTACTTTTTTTTACAAGAATTTATACATATACACATTGAATTTACTTTGTAATCCTGGCTACTGTCTTAAAAACACTTTCCCAGATTTTATTTTATGTAATACACCAAGGACAGGGCTTCAGAGTCATTGTCAAAAATTTCTCCTTCTGTTTCTGCCATTGTCTTAGTTCAATTCAGGAAGAAGGGGAATAGACTTAGATGAAGTGAGAAATGTCTCCTCAGTTTAATCCTGAAAGAAATGTAGAAGGATGAATTGTTTTGCTGAGAAAAGTAGCAATAGCAGGAAAGTCTCTCCTGACTACCTACTTAAACCACCATCAGGAGGTGACTTTGCAGATTATTTCATAAATAACATAGAATAAAGTATGATCAAGGAGAGAGAAACTGAAATTTATCTCTATCAGGCTGATTTTACTTCCCGTATGAACTGGAAGTAAATGAAGAGCCAGAGAACCCACCATGACACCACCATGATGTGGTGAGGTGAGACAATTGTAGATAACAGTGGGTGTCAGGTCAAGAGTGCTGAGGGGAAGCCCTTAATAGAAAGATGACTGAGAGGTCTGCAGTACCAACCAAAAGAAAATAATGCAATTTCATCTGCAGGATGTGTCCTGAGCAAGTAGACTAGAGTTATTGCCCTGGAGACCAGTAGGTTTGTTTTTGCACACGAAGACCAACTCAAAGTCCCTTTATCCTCGGATTTACAAAGACAAAAATCTCATCCCATCATTTTATATGGATGTGAGTGGTTTTAAGGGTAAAGAGATAATTTGAGAAATTTAAAAGCTGTGTGCCAAAATAAAGTACTAAAAGATTCTTTAAATAATTGGATTGTTTTTGACAGAAATATTCGGGTAGTCACCCTTCTTCCCCTCCACCACACACATACACACACACACACTGTTCAAAGGGTAGGATCCAGGAGAAACATTCACAGATTAGTACAGCAAAAATAAAGCAGTCCTATTTTCTCTGTACATACACACTATAGAATGAGTTAAAATTCGCAGATTTGCTTCTTATGCACTTGCTTTCCTTAAATTTGTCAGAGCATTTCACTATTAGTGATAGGAGCAGGGACTTAATTCCAATGTCAACGTATTTGCCTTTTGCTTATCTAGACTTGAACTGTTCCTAAAACCCATCAGGCAAAAGCGTGCCATTGTACAGAATATAATAGAGAAATGCCATGAGGACAGATCATCTCCACTCTTTGCCAATGTGAGGAATTCGGTGAAAGTCTGATCAGGTGAGGTGATTAGAACAAATAGTCTTCTGAACAAAATGAACATTTTATATGAAAGTTAATGAAGCCACAGTTATTTTTCTCATTGCTTAAATTATGTTTATTTTTAGTTAAAACCTAAATCATTTTTGCCATATGTACAAAATAGTTATAATACAAAAGATATGCCCAAAATAATGATCTCTACTGCTGAAAATGTAATGTATTTTTTGATGCTCCATCTCCTCTTTATTCAAAGGAATTCTCCTGAATTATGTATTCAGGATTCCGGCTTTGAATAGAGCCCATCTTCTAATCACTTTGTTAACTGCAATTAGTTGTTACAGTTGATACCCCCAGATTCACCCGTCTCTTTAAAGTGAAATTAAGAGAAGTGACAATCATTATAGAAAATAAGAACTAACTGAGACTTTATAATCTCAAGTCCTGAAATAACATTAAAAAGAGAATTTTTCAAAGAAACAATGGAAATTTTTCTTAAATATTTTATGCAAAGAAATACTATGCAATTACTTTGCTTATTTGAGTGATTCTATGACTAAATTGATCTTCTGTGTTATACATTCATATTTTTAGAATGCTGGAAGATGTATAATTTTTCATAACTCTATATCCCAATTTAGAAAATTGAGAGCCATAATGTAAAATAATGCTATTCTTAAGCACAGAAACAGTGGACAATTTAGCATGGCACCTGTAATGCTAATTCTGGAAATAATGTCATTGAATTAAGTTTGGGGCATCTATAGACTTGAATTGTAATGACAATCAGCTAAAATATTCTAATAGCACCACCATTTAAAAAATGCTTACACAATCTCTAAAAGAAAATGCAGCATCAATATCCTGAATCCTGCTGATTAATAATAAGTGATATTTTTCATATTTAGTTGGTCTTACTTTAGACCCTTTTAGAAACAGAAGGTTTAGCATGGTTAATTAACTTGCCCTAACTTGTATGTTTGAAAATGTTAAAGTCAGAAATTTAACACAGGCTTAAAGTGGTTGATAATTTCTACCCCATTAGAAGTTAAAACTGAGAATTTTTAAAAAGGTATTTATTAACTTGTTTTAAAATAACAAAAACTAATTACATGTTAATAGGAAAACATAAGTACAAAAATTATGCTTTCTATAACAAAAATATTAAACCCAAAAAATATTTTACCCTTCTGTAAATGTCTTTATTGACTTAGTAAAAGGCTAGACAAATCTTTGGTATTCAATCAAGTAGCCTCTGGAAAACCCCACTATATAATCACATGAGATTAAAAGTTAAAAAAGAAATAGCAGCATAAGATCATTAAGAAATGAGTCTTGACCTCACGATATCCCTGAGACAATCTCAGGGATGCCTAGATTTTGATTAGAAGATCTCTATAGCCCTGGATTAGAAAACATCTATAGTTCCTTTTAATGTTATATCCTAAATCTTAATTGGTGATTTAAATCTCTAAAAGCAGGTTTTTTCTTTGGGTTTATGATAAGATTTTTTAAGACATCTTGAATTGGCATTGAAGAGATAGCCGAAAAAGAAGACAAGGAGAATTCAGAAAACTACAGTAATAAGTCATACACAATAGTGATAACAGGAGGGCAGAGTAGAATAGTTTGAAAACAATCTAAATAGAATCAGCCCCATGGTTGAAGCTGAACTGAATACAGATGGCATAAATGCATGATTGGATATTGATTAGTTCAAAGTCACCAACGAGAGGCTGACAGATGATTAAATATTTGCCAATGTTAGCGCAGTCCTATGACACCCCCTAAATGAAGACCACTGATGTTTGCCACTGCCTTGCTGTTAGAAAACTCTATCCGGTTATCTTAGAAGCTATGCAAAAATAATTGGAAATCAAGAGAAAGCAAAGGCTCTAAAAATGATAAACCCGACAAATATTTCTCATCCAGGGTGTGATAATGTTTCAGTATCCAAATCCTTGAGCAGGGGACAGAAGAAGTTCTGTATCTCTTAACTACCTGTGAGGTAGAGGTAAAGAGTTTAATCGCTCCAGGCTTTCACTTAGTCATTATATATGAAGGAGATGCACAGAATGATGGCTAACAGTTTTTAAAGTCCAATACATGATGTATTCTCAGAGAGAGAATAAGGCATCATGAAACATCTGATTAGTGTTACCAATTTTAAATAAAAAAATACCCTCATTTTATATGAAGAGGCTTGGTTATTTTATCATTATTTTGGTGATACCTTGAAAATCCTTTTAAAATATATATTGAAGAATGTTTTAACTACTGTATGAATAGTTTAGTTTCCTTTTAAGAAATGAGAGTGAGAAGCAAGTGACCATTTTAGAAATATATCACCGGGAATTCGGAGAGTGTAAAATGAGACATATGTTCTAGGCAAGGAAAAGGATGTAAAAATGTCACAAGGACTCCAAACTAATCTCTGTAATGAGACAGCAAGCACACAAAGCCAAAGGAAGATGAAGCAGATTCTATGAGGAACCAAGAAATTAAGTAGAGGGGAGGTCACATAAGAACTTGCATTTCCTGTGGCCCAGAACAAGGAAAAGGAATAAGGAACATGGAGATGATTCCAAGAAAATGTTTTCCAAAAGGAGATGAGATGAACTGAAGCAGATGCAACAGTCTACATCATAAATTATTCATAAAAATTCTTCAGATTAAAGAGAACTGAGAATGCAGGTCCAAATTATTACTGCCTTCTAAGAAAAAACACAATAAGAATAGATTTATGCCATATATAGCCTAGAAAATTTTGATTTATAAAGAAAAATAAATTTACGTCATCCATATAAAAGGAAAAAAATAACTGGTTAGTTTCAGATCTCTCCTCTGCAGAAAACAAAGGAGTAATGTGATAGGATTACTTTTAAATGTTAAAAATCATAAAATTTATGACCTTTCAAGTTATTTTCCATTCATGCAGAAAACTAAAAGACATCCTCAGATACGTATGGTCTCAGAAAAAAATGGTACTAATAAATCTTCTTAAATTAAAAATAAAAATTCATTAAATCTAACTCAAAAAATGAGGAAGTGAATAATAATTTATAATTTAAAAATAAAAACATGTCATATCAATAGATTTACATAACTTTTTTATTCTGTTTGAACCTTAAAGTCATAAATCAATTCCACAGCCTAAAGTCTGAGGCTTAATTCTGTACTACTACTTTCAGCTGTTTTTTTTTTTTCTTTTTCTGCATGAGGAAATATCTCTTGAGCATACATCCTTCATCAAGAGTGCAGATGGAATCTTTTTTCCTGAGTTGATAGAGGCTTAAAACATGAAATCATGCTTTTTTCTCTAAGCACATGCTAATAATATCTAAAATATACAGTTGAGCTACTAGGATCAGTGACTTACTGAAATAAAGTTTGTTTTGTTCCGTTTGTCTCTCTCAAAGTTATTAGTTTGCTTAGAGCAGTATAGAAGTCATTTTAATAGGGAACAATGATTTTTTGATAATTAAAATATGTATTGGATATTCGATCTGCTGTATTGCTTTGATTTTAATAGAAAAAACATTAATATATAACTTAGGATGTGATATTATGTATAATTTAGTCCCCATTTTATATCCTCTTGAATCTCAGACCAGTGATGTTCCTTCAGTGACTATGTATCTATTCAATGTATATAAACACATATGCATATATAAGAATACCATATGACAAAGTACACCAAAAATAATGTTATTTGAATTCTAGGCAAATTTTAGTAATTTTAATGCATAGACTTATTCAAAGTGTAATTTGGTTTCTTACATAGCAAACAAGATGGAAAGGTCTATATTTTGTGTATAGAAAATAATCACAAGATTGAAACACTGCAATTAAAATATTAACATTAGTATTCTCAAGGTGTTGGCATTGTGGATATTTTTATTTGTAAAATTTTATACCTTTTATATTTGTCAAATTTTCCACAAAGAATATGCATTTTTGTAAAATACAAGAAATGAACTAATGAATGTATTGATACTATATTTTGTCATGGTAGTCTTTTTGCCATGACTGGGCATAACTAGCATTTTGGAACATGTCATTAGAGCTCTTCACAAAATACTTGTTTGGATAGTCGTGTATGTCTTTCTCCTCAATTAAACTGCCCTCTCCAAAAAAGAGCAAATCTGGTCTACTCCTGACATTGATAGGGCCCAGGACATGAGTATAAATCATATATCTTAATATTAAAACTATAAATTAAACTAACGAATTGTAAAATAATATCTTCTATCCTCTTACCTCAGCAAATTTACCTTCCTAATGAAATATTTTTTAAAATGTGCCAAGTTATCTTTTTTAAAGATTGAGTTATCAATACATCAAAGATAAATAATGTAAGTATCATCATACAGGTCTGGATGCTGTGTATCAAATAAGGTGCTATTGTTAGGATGCATAAGTATATAAGTATCAAAAATGTTATTCCAAAATATTCCAAATACTCTAGAAAAAATATATCTATGCATTTTCATGAACGAATATCAGCATTTTAAAACATTTATAAAGGTTAATTTTATAAAATTTTATTTAAAATTTTCTTTGTATTAGTAGATCTATTCACAAATCTATCATCTCTTGACCAATGTAAAGAATTGGTATCATGTTTTATGCATATTACATCTAGACCTACATTTACTTAAAATTAAGAGTATATGAATTATTAAATATTTTAAAAGCTCCTCAGCCAGTTGTAAAAAATAAGTATATTTTTTTAGTACCTTAAGGATCACAAATTGAGGAAAAAAGAAATGCAAGGAAATGAACACTTGACATTCCTGAAAAATAGTACTTTCTTTTTAAAAAAATATAGTTAATTTATTTGTTTTTTGAGAAAAAGGAAGGGAGGGAGAGAAACATCAGTGTGCAAGAGGAAGAAACATCATATCACAGGCCCCCCAACTGGGGACCAGGTCCTCAGCCTCAGGCATGTGACATGATGTGAAATCAAACTACAGACCTTTCAGTTTGCAGGATGATACCCAGGCCACTAAACCATGCCAGCTAGTGCACAGTACTTTCATTCTGTAAGAATCTAAAGCATTTGTGTTAATGAAAGAAAGGATTTTTTAAAAATTATTCATTTACCTTTTAAGTGCTTCTACCCTTCAAATTTTCATTGCACTCCGAAGCAGAACATCAGTCTTTGACATTGGCAACAATGCAGTCCACAAATCTTCAAAACATTGGATACAGTCATCCTTTGCTTCTATAACTAGTGCCAAGATATGTAGTGAAGCCTTTCCTGGGATCCGAATGGTGTCAATCATGAGAGTAAATGTTTAAGATTATAGGCTGTGCTGAGCAGAAATGTCTGTGTGCTCTTCGATAACACATTTATTTATTTTTAGTCAAGGATTTATTTGTGGAGTTCTTTTGCACTGATCTAACCCTGGTATTGATGGTAGCCATGTCCTATCCACCTTGCTCTCCACATACCCCCATTTATTAACAGAGCGTCATAAAGAACATTAAGTGCTTAATAACTATAAGATTTGTTGAATGAATCTGAAATATAATAGTCAAGAAATTGCAAACGATGTACATGGGAGAGGGTCTTAAACATGCGTTATGATTCCTTTTGGATCCACCAAATCAATGTGTAAGCTGACATAAAGAGTGTAATTAAGTATTTCAGATTAAGAAAGGAGCAAAACAAAAAGGGATACACAGTGGAGACAGCCTGAACTATTCCTCAATATTTCCTCCCTGTTTTAGAGTATAGGTTATGCATTTGAAAGTTTTTCATCTTAAAAATTAATGAAATATATTATTAAAATGATATCAATATGAATAATGAAATAAATGTTGATAGCCCTTTTCAAAAGTAAGTCCAACTTTACTTCGGAAAGTGAAACTGCACTATATATGCTACACATGCAATCTTTTGTGAATCTGAAGATTTTGTCTTTTTTTGTGTGCTAGACATATTTTAAATTTTATAAGCATGGGCCATAGTTTAACACAATTGTGCCCCTAAGAGGAATTAGGAAATGTAGCCTAATAGTTATTGATTAAGGAAAAATGTGTATTTTACTGTCAATGTTGAAGCAAGTATCAGGCAATGTCACTCCACTGTGGTCATACCTCAAAATATCTCTATTTTTACTCTAAAATAAGAAACACTCTGCAAAGTATTTGTGTTTTTCAAGATGATTTCACGGAAACTAGTGTAGGGTTTCAATAAGGCAATCACATCCTTCAGAGACACTTCTAAATATAATTCTTGACCTGTAAGGTATTTTATATTCTCTTAAAAAAATACCTGACAGAAATAAAATATGAAAGGATTTCCTTCTTAGCCCCCAGAGACACATAGTGGATCTGAGTCTGTTTCAGCCAGCATCGACAAAAGGTATTAGGGGAAATACTACAATACAGTATGCTCTGCATTGCAAAGTTTACAAAAATAGTCTAATGGTAAAAAACCAAAGTTTTAAGTTTTAGTAGCTCACCGTGAACCTTGAAAATTGAAGACATTAAGTTTGTATTTTGAAAATATCTTCTTTAAAATATATATATTATAATATATACATTTTTTAAAGGTTTTATTTATTTTTAGAAAGAGGGACAGGAGGGAGAAAGAGAGGGAGAGAAACATCAATTGTGTGGTTACCTCTCACACACCCCCTACTGGGGACCTGGCCCAGAATCCAGGCACATACCCTGTCGGAAAATATAACTGGAGACCCTTGGTTTGCAGACCGGTACTCAATCCACGGAGCTACACCAGCCAGGGCTATATGTAAATATCTGTTTTAAGTGAACCATTCTCAACATATTTCTGTTCTACATCACTACTTAAATGGTTCCAAAAACTACTTTCTTTAGGAATAATTTTTGTTTTAAACATACATTTTTAGTGCCATAGACACAAGATCTTTTTCCCCCTGCTGTATATATCACACTCACCCAAGTTCTAGTTAAGTGATTTGTAAAATGCTATTCTGTCAGTCTTTCTCAATATCTAGACCACATTTTTTTCTAAAAATTCTGCAACTGATAGTAATTTAAAATTTTAGAACTAAAGCAGGTATTTCAGCTAATATATAATTGAGTTACAGCTTATTCTGCAAGATAAAGACTTCTGCTACAATGTTTATAATGAATTAGTCAAATATCACTGGCAGGCAGTGATGTCAATATGGTGTGAAACTGCATTGGTTCATACATGATATTCCCTGGCACGTGAGCGCTTTGTGCCAAGTAACTGCTGACTGCAGCAAGCCACAAAAGAATTTTATGTGGTGTCCACTGATCACACAATCAACTTTTCACATCACATTGCAAAACTCTTCTGACTTGAAAAGATAGTTTACTGTAATACTTGCATACTGGGTGAAGTGGTAGCTCCCAAAATACATTTTACATCCTAATTTCTGGAACCTGTAAATATTTCCTAAATTGGAAAAAGGACCTCTGCAAAAGTAATTAAGGATTTTGAGATGAAAATATCATTCTGGATTATCTGGATTGCCCTAATTCCAGTGACAAACACCCTTACGAGAAGAAAGCAGAGGGAGATTTCAGACAGAGAGGGGAAGACAAGACGTGCAGAAGACAATGCTATGTGAAAATAAAGGCAGAGCTTGGAGTGCTGCAAACACGAGCCAAGGAATGCTGACAGCACCTGAAGCTGAAAGAGGGAAGAAACAGAGTTTCCCCCTGGAGGGAGTATCACCTTGATTTTAGCTTTTATGGCCCCAGTACTGTGAGAAATTCAGTGGTGTAGTTTGAAGCCTCCCAGTTGAAATAATCTGTTATGGCATCCCTAGAAACTAATACATCTGATAATTTTTATTTTGTCCCCTTAACCGAGAAACCTAACTCACATCCTTCTTATCTCTTTCCAGAGCTAACTTTATATCTTTTTTAGTTTAGTAAGCAAAGTCCTATATGTACTGTATTATTCACATTTATTAGGAATTTAATATATCTTTTTAATTACTTATATACTTATAAAGATTGTCATTATATGTTTTTTTTCCCAACTGCAAAGTTTTACAGATTTTAAGTGGCTTTGTCTATCCTTAATTTTACTGCAAAGCCCTGTCATTTTGAACTTGAGATTTTGCAAAGGAGTTCAAAATATTTTTTAAGAATGGTTGCTTTCTGACATAACAGAAAAACTTATTTTTTGTGAATAAATGCCCCATGAAAAACTTAATTCTATATTTTTATATTTCCTTGATATAGAACATCACAGAACAGAAATTTGAATGTGATCTCCATCATTTTGTCTAACTCCCAGGCTAATACAGGAAAATGCTCTATAATATTTCTATTACATTATCATCCAATAACTGCTTGAAAATTTCTGTTGGAAAAAAGAAAAAGCCTTACAGCTTCACAATACAGTCCATTTAAATTACAGTCTTATAACCTTCTATGGTTTCTAAATTATAGCTTTTTGAAATATATTTAAATCTTACTTTTTATTCTTACTTTCACATATTTTCTCTGAATGTTCATTTTAAAAATAGATTTAAAATAGTCTTTGTTAGGGAAAAATAAAACTTGCTAAGGTGACTAAGAGTTTGGTACAGAGAATGGTCTAAGAGCAACGGAATTCTCTAAGAAGATTTTGAAAAGCAAAAACATGATCTGGATAAAACAATCCAAATGTTCATCACCTGGTGAATACATAAACAAAATATGGTATATTCATAATAGAATATGATTCAGCATTATAAAAATAATACAATATGCAAGAGCCTTGAAAACATTATGCTAAGCCAAAGAAGCCAATTATGCACACACACACATGTTTTATGATGCCGTTATTATGAAATATCCAGAGCAGATCAATTTATTGAGCAGACAGGAGATGAGTGGTTGCCGGGAATGGCAGTAAGGGTTAATGTGGAGAGACTCTTAATGGGTTTCTTGTTGAGGTGATACAATTTTTCAAAGATTAGATCACTGCACCTGCACAGCTCCATAATACATTATGAATTGTACATTTTTAAATGTGAATTTTATGATATAAATTATGTATTAATTAATCTCTTTTAAAGCACACAACACAAAAACAAACAAAAACAAAGCAAGATCCACATGGTATCGGCAGCTATGAGAAAGAAAGCAGGCAGATCATAAAGGGATTTTGGATAGACCTGGGTGCCTGAGAACCTCACCTGACCTACAGAGGGTGCTCTTTAAAAACTTCACCAGCTAATCAGAAAACAGCAGTGCAAACTGGTTCAGGGTTGTACACATCTGATTCACAAGCATGTGTAAGGAGACTGTAAAACTTGTGATGAACGAGCTTGTGTCCTATGGACCCATGAAACCCACTAACCAGATATCTTTTCCAGAACAGCCTTACATTGAGAGAAGCTATAGGATTTAGAATTTAATTAAGGCAATTCATCATGAATTGGGAAAGGAAAAGAAAACCAACAGATTTCATAGACACATGGCTATAATTTTTCAATATCTACAACAGTAAGAGAGGTTTTAGAGCCATGAAGTTAGGGACACTATCTTGCTATACCCTCTTCTTTACAGGTACAGGAAAGAAGACTATTTAAAATGTACATAAGAAACAGAAAAGAATTGGAGCAAAGACCATGCAGCTATATTATAAATAAAATAAGAATAAGAGCATAACTTACTTATGACAGATAGAACCATATGGGGCAGGGTGGGACCTGACATTTTTATTTCAAAAGAAGCTAAAAATACTTAATAAAATGATAGAACAATTAAAGAAAAATAAACTTTCAAATTAGAAAAAAACATATATAATGTCATTGGAGGAATAGAGTTACAAAGAGATGTTACATAATTTTTTAAATGATTAGACAAAAAGGAAAGAAATCATTTCAGAAATAGGAGTTAAACTAGAAGTTTTATATTTCCTCTTAAGAGAAATATAAAATGGAAAGTAGTAAACTTTCAATCAAAAAGAGAATAAGTAGATGCCAAGTACTTAAAAGATATTGAGAGATGCATGCTAATAAAATCAAAGCAATGCAATGCAATAAACATTAGAAACTATAACTTAAGAAACATTTTTCTGAAATAAAATAAGACTTGAAATAACATATTGAAATGCCAGACTGTGTACCAGGAAAAACTGACCTAGAAGAGCTAAAACAAGACACACTGGTAAAGCCATTGGACTTTAAAAACAAGAGACTTTTTTTCTTATAGGCAGAAAGAACAAGTGACTTAAAAAAAGAAAAACAACTGAGGAAAAAAATCAGATCACTAATAGATTATTTAACCTTAACATACCAGAAAATAATAGAATAATATATTTATTGAACTCCAGGAAAGAAGATGTGAGCCAAAGATTTTATTTACAACTAGACTTATTCTCAAGTCTATCAGTTACAAACTGTTATGAGCAAAGAATATTGTTCTTAATGAGGTGTGCCCTGAGTATCATAAGTACCAATTTTACCTAAAATTAAATGATAATTACAAGGAGTTTAAATAGTACACCACATCTATATAATCTGAAAACATACAACTATCAAAACTAATGTGGTAGAGAGTAAATGAAAAGTAAATAAACTCACAGAATATCTCACTGCTATTAACTTAAAGTAAAATAATATTTTAAATTAGGTGTTGTGGGAATTCATTATAAGGTAATTTTCTCTCAGCTTTCACAAGTGTTTGAAATTTTCATAATAAGAGTGTTGCTAAAAGAGATAAATTTGAAGTTTGCAGTTAGAGGATCTTGCAATAAGTCAGAAAATCGACAATGAAGACCTGAAACACAGCAACAATGAGGGGAAGTGAAAGGGGAAAATGGATAAATTGCTAGATATAATTGGCAGGAGTTTGTGATCTGTGGAGTTAAAAAGAATAGAGAAGCCAAAGATGAATTCAAGGTCTGCCTGAGATGACTTGGTAGATCATAGATGTCATAATTGAGACATGAAACACACAAGGAACACTGTAATACAATTAGGAGCACAGAAAAATAAATTTGGCCCAGAGATGATGAGATATATCTGGAGAGATTAATTTTTACCAAAAACACCAAGGTAAATGAAATAATTAACTACTCTAATATTTTAAATTCTAAGCCCAAATTGATAATAAAATCTATCAAGTATTTTCAGAAATGACTCTCTCTCCTCTATTTTGGTTGTGAAGAGCTTCCTTCTTCATTTAAAAAAATACTATTTTTAACAAATGATATGTGTCCTTGTTTTAAAAATTCAATGTGTAATGGAATAAACTTAAAAGTTGTTTAAAAATACAATAGCCACTGCTTTCTAATTCTGCTCCCCAGAATTAAGGGACTTGAAGTTCTTTTAATTATTTATCTTGGTATTTACCTTTATATATTGAAATTACATTCAAATTCTACCAACTCTGAATTTATCAATTAATAGATTTCCTTGCCTTCTCACTAGGATAAATAAAAATGTATTTCTTATACTTACTTATTCTATAATCCCAATACCATCTGTCACATTAATATAAAATCAGCAGTTTGTTGCTTTCATTATTATAAATAGTTAAATACTATTACTCTTGAGCCAGTCAGTGTACTCTAGTTACATTTGTTTTTCTTTTGGGACAAAGTTTTTTTTCATGGAGTTTGTAATTACTACATTTTTAAACTTTTTTTAGTTTACTTTGCTAATTTATAATGTGAACCCTTGCATTATCCAATAGTCCCTCAGTTACTTTTTTCTTTTGTTAGCTTACTTTAGTTGAAGTAAAATAGTGAATTCAATTTTTTATGAGATTAAATATAATGTTTTATCATTTTCTCCTCTATCTCCCAAAAGACCTGGGGAGGCACCCAGCGTTTTCAAAGGCGTCTGCATAGCAGTGGCCTTGGGCATCCCATTACTGTAACTCCAATAATTTCCTTCCTAGTGCTGCTCATGGAGAGGGAGCATATTGTAGGGTTTATAAGCCAGAATTTTGAAGCCCATTTTAACCTGGTTCCAATTCTTCTTCTCAGGGGTGCTTTGAGACATAAATTAATTAACATGTATAAAGTGTTTAGAGTAGCTAATTTACTAAGTTAAATATCACATAGTATTTTTAAGTAAAACTTTTCTCCTTGCATCATGTACATGACTTCCTTTTTTCTTGGCTTTCTCTACTATTTTGGTGGAACAGATGCTCCAGGAGCTTTTTCAGGAAGGATGGGAGATACATTGTTGAGATGTTGCATGTTGAAATTGTACTTCCTCTTTCCTTATACTTGCTCAAAATTCTAGTTTAACATGTTTCAATCATGTGATTAATTAAAATCGCAATCGTTATTAAAGTGCTTTTTAAAATCTTAGAGAAGCAAGGATTCACTCCATCACAAAACTAAGGCTAGATTAGTAAATTCTGAAGATTCTTAGTGATTAATGCAAGGAGATGTAGGGCAGTGGTCCCAAGTAATGAACTATATTATTGCAAAGAATGTGGAACCTGATACAGAGAAAATGAGTTTAAAGCTTTCCTGTCACTTAGTAATCCCTCACCCATTGAAACTAAATCTCTAGGAATCATAACCTACATTCACTACTAGTGA
The DNA here is from genome assembly GCA_004026545.1 of Mormoops blainvillei. Classification (NCBI taxonomy): domain Eukaryota; kingdom Metazoa; phylum Chordata; class Mammalia; order Chiroptera; family Mormoopidae; genus Mormoops; species Mormoops blainvillei. Next base: position 167,053 of record PVJD01001427.1, on the reverse strand, counting down.
TTCACCCTGTTCATAATACTTTGTAGATTACATACTCAAAAGTCAGTTTGGTTGAAAATAAAATTTTTGACTCTCACTTTGCTGAGAAAATACACTCAACTGATCCCTGACTCTATATACCAAAGAGCCCAGATAAAGACAAGTTCTTCCTAGGTCTCCCTTATTGTTGGGGCATGAGCAAATGACCTAACTATAAGATGCAGATGCTCTTATTTAGACAGAAACTGATCCATTACAGTGACAAGAGGTGTCAGTGCTTTCCAGGGACAGAAGCTGAAGTGACACCAAAGTCTATATTGTGTCCAGAGTTCCTAGTAACAGTAGAGCAGGCTGTGACATTCAATGATCAGCAGCACTGGCAATGAGAAACATTTTGCTGAAATAATTTGACTACATGGCTGGGTACAGCCTACGTTGCCAGTAAAAATAGGATTCTTTCACTGGAGATGAAAGAAAAGAATTTTGGGGAAGCATGCAGAGGAGGATATGATCAATTGTAGCAAGGTTTATCGGAGAGAAAACAAAGGATGGTCCCTGGGTGCCCAATGCCTTATACGCGACAGGTGGTTTGGCCCCATCTGGCTACAGAAGTCTAGCTCCTGGGGCCTCAGATCTGCACTTATCCTCACCAAGCCCAGGAGGACCAGAACCCAGAGATATAGAGCTTCTCTGTGTCTTATCTCCCTATCTGCATGTCTGCCTCCAAGGCTGTGTTTGGGTCGTGACCAGCATTGCATTCGGACCTATGCTTGGACCAGTGTGGCTGGCACATCCAGGCCCCCGCAGCTGCTACTGAGAGAGAGTTCGTGAACCTCAGGTCTTTGTTAAGCTTTGATTACATCTCTTTATGCTTGGGGAAGAGTGGACTTTCTTTCAAACTACCAATATTCTTCCTAATTCTTCCCCAGTGTGATCTGGGCCCTCCCACTATCTAATCTGTTTGCTGGGTCATCCAGGATTTTGTGCCCTTACCTAAGCCAGTCTTTTTCCCAGGATAGACTACTTCTCCTGTGCCATCTTGACTTCTACTGAGCATGTGCCCAGCAAAGAAATTCCCCCCTCGCTTACTCTTCCTTCCCTTAGTAATCTTGAGTAATGGGATTGGAAGCTGGTTCTGCCTGCCTGCTTGAGGATTAGCTTCTGTTGGGCAGAGGATGAAGCTGTCCCCAAGGACGTCTGGAAGCTGTAGCTTCCGGAGTTCATCGGGCTTAGAGCCGCTTTCTCATCTCTCTTTTGCGAATAACTCACTGGCTGGCTACAATAACAACTTCTCGTATGCTCCCCCGCCATTTTCCATTGGGAAATCTTTTTTTGAACTACTGAATATTTATCCAATAAATTTCTTTTTAACTTACAACACCTACTTTCTGTTATTTTTGTGTGTGTGCTTCCATTTAAGATTTCTTATATCTGTCAATACAGTCACCAGACATTTTTTAAACTCAGTAAATTCTTAGAAATATATTCACAGAAATTAGGATTCCACAGTTGTTAAAAATAATGGTGCCAAATTAGTTATTTTCAATGAAGATATACGTAATTAATATTCAGCAAAAAATAAACTATTAAGAGTAGATTATGAGCTTTTTCTGGCAAAAGTCTTAGCATTTCCAATATTTGATATGTGTATATGTGTACATACATGTAATAGAAACCAACATTTGTTAAACTTTAAAAAAATAAAGAACAGTGACTAAACTTTTAAAAGTAGCTAGGCTACAACTACAAGTATTTAAGGTAGAGTGGTAAAAAGATTAAAAATAAAGGGAAGCACAAATATATTAAGAAAATGGCATCCAAAGCAAAAACATTAAATATAAAAATAGTTTATATTAATAAAATGTAGATACTACCAAACATATCTAACAGTAACAATCATAAACTTTTACCAAATATTATTAAATATATTTTCAATATTTATAATTATAAGAAACATATCTCCATAAATCAAATTTTATTTATAAATTAGATTGGAAGCTAATACATGGATGATCTTCAGAAAAAAATAATTATATAAAAATTTAAGTATTAAAACTAACAAACTTGATATATATGAACATGATATTTTTTACCTAATATAGAGAAATGCACTTCCTTTTCAGATAGTCCTGCTAATGTTACCAAAAAAAGAAAAAAAAAAAAGGAACATTTATTAGGTTATGAAGATAATATAAAACTATTCCACACAGAAAAAAAAAAGAAAGAAAATGTCCCTGGCTGGTGCGGCTCAGTGGATTGAGTGCCGGTCTAAGAACTAAAGGGTCGCTGGTTCGATTCCTAGGCACATGCCTGAGTTGCAGAACAGTTCTCCAGTCGAGGGCACTCAAGAGGCAAACACACATTGATGTTTCCCTCTCTTTGTCCCTCCCTTCTTCTCTTTCTAAAAATAAATAAAATCTTTTAAAAAAATGAAAAGGACACTGAAAATATGGTTTCACCAAAATAAAAATGCAACTAAATGAACAAATTTATACAATAAATTAAATAATAGAAGTTAACAAAAGAAGCTCAAACGACCATTAATTTGCAAAACATTAGAATACTGTTATGGTTTAAATAAAAAAATCAAAACAAATTACAGACTATTTGGAAATCACAGACTTCAGTTAGAATCTGTCTTACAAAAATGCATCAATACCTCAATAAAAGACAATAAATATAACCCATCTTAAAAATCTATGATTCCAGTCAAAATAATACTCAACTGAAAAATTTTAGTCTTAAGTATTTGTCATGAAACTAAAGGTTGAATAAGTGAAATAAAATTTTTATCTCAATAAACTGAATTAAAAAACAAGAGCCTAAAGACAGTGAAGAAAAAAGGAATAATAAAAATAAGGCAACGGTAGTCATCTAAGACAATAATAACAAATTCAAGCAATAAAATCTAAGGTGGTCTTTAAAATACATCAGCAAGAGGAAACTTTAGTGCTTCTCAAAAAATACTATAAAAAAACTACATTAGGGATAAGAAAAATGTGTAAGTATTTTTAAAAGTTAGAAAAGTCTATGTAAAACTTTCAGCTAATAACCTTGAAATTTTATATTATCATATGACTTCTTATAATATTCTAACTACCAAATTTGATGAAAATGTAAGAATAACTGAATAGAATTAAGAAGTTTAGATAAAACTGAAAGGTAGCAAAAGACCTCCAACCACGAAATAAAACTTAAATTCAGACCTATTCCTTATATTACATGTGATATTATATTGTTATGTTATATTATCCACAAATGATAAATACATAAAAAATAATGTGAGATTCTGGGATAATGACCAAGTTCAAAATAAACATTTTTCAACCAGCAAATTGAGACACTGGAGAAATGGGACTAGCATGCAATGTAAATTTTAATGCATATTGGTATATGGTTTTGAAGGACAATTTTAAATATGCACATTCTTTGTCCCCACAAAACACTATCTTACAGAAATACCTTTATACCTCAATATATATACAAAGTATGTTATTCACAGCATTTTTGGTAAGGATGAAAAACTGAAAAATACTAAATATCCAGTAATAATCAATGGTTAAATAAAATGGTATGTTTGTCTTAGGGAATAGTTCAGATTTTAAAAAGATCCCATTTATATAAAATCAAAGCCATACATATATTTTAAATACAAATTTGCGTGGCATTAAATTTTGGTCCTAGGGCTCATCTGCGTAGACTATAGAACCTTCTTTTCCTTTCATTCAAATTATGTTTGGCCCTGAGCCCATGTAGAAAAATGTTGGATAGGAAGAACAAAAAAAAAGACTACCTAAAGGAAGAGCGGGAGAGATACATCAAAAGGGTCTTTACACATATTATTCTATAATCCTTCATTTATTCATTCGCTTATTTTTTTAATACTAAGCATCTATTTTCCTTTCACTTTAGTCTTAAAATATTTTAAAAATGTGTGAAGAAGTACGGTAATGTAGGTCTCAGTTTTTTGCCATCTTTGGTGTTTTGCTTTGCAATAGTGTTATTATCCTGTTTTAGTGCCTATTAGCTGCTCTAGTTCCAATTATTTTGGCACTGCCTTAGTAGGTATACAAAATGAAATAAACTTCAGTAATGGTTAGTAAAATGATGCAAACAGTTTAGGAGAAGTGATGAAATGAGCAATATCACTAAGCTGTTGAAAATGTGCTGAGATTCACCAAGTCCTAGACAAAAGAAAGCAAACAAACAAGACTTCATTACACAGTCGACTAAGCTCTGCAGCTGATGGGCAGTCCTCATTGCCTTTTGACATCCAGACTTTCATTAGCGATTTCAGGCCAGCAGAGGAGACAATGAAATTGAAAGCATGCCGCCAAGGTGAAGTTGTAAGAGTTATGATTCTGAATTCGTTAAGAATCATGTAAGATTAACAGATGACAGTCAGATTTAGAACTGTCTTTACATAAGAAGTTAGGGGTCCCTAGTCCTAAATTCAAATAACCGAAACTACTCTTTTTTTTAAATGAGACAAAAAAACAAACAAAAAAACAGAAGAAATTGTCAAATAAACCCAACTTATATTTTCAGACAGTACTTTGTATTAAAAAATAGTAATAGTGAATAATAACTATACCCATAATTCTCTGTTATGTTGTCCTAAATTTGACTTTAAGACTCATATTAATGCTTCCTGGGTTTGAGATATACAAATAAAAACTGTACTTTTACCAACACACAAAATATAATAAGTTTAGTAACATCTCTGATTACCTGAAATGTAATTCAAAATCCAAATATGTATGTTATCATGAGGTAATAACTCCCTCAGCAAGAGAGACAAATCACCGGTCATGTTTCCAATCTTTTAATAGAAAGAGAGAGCCTCAAAAAGCCAAACAGTTTGCTCTGCAAAGGCTTCAGGAATAAAATTTTTTAATTCCAGAGAACCACTGCCTATTAATAGAAAATCACAACCAAAGGATTCATAGAGCTGAATCTGTTAGATTAAATTGAAAAGCAGTTAGCAAGGCTCTTTGTCTGAATAGGTGTAGTAGTAGTTTAAAGGCATTACTAGGATTTCTAATACCTGCCGTGAGGTTTCTGAAATTGTAGTTAATATGGTTGCTTTTATCAATAATTTTATCATGATCACCTCTGGAGCTTTCTTTCTGAAAAATATATGTATTTTTTATTTTTCACTATGTGATACATAATATAAAGTTATTTGACATTGTCCTCCTTTATATAACCCTAAACTGACTTCTCATTGATTACTTTTAAAAAATTCTAACTAAACCATAATTTTTCTTGGCTATTCTAGGGGTTTATTTGTAGAGTATAAAAATTATAAAAGCACATTATGTAAATAAAAAAGAAATAGTACTTTTAATAACTAAGCAAAATTAAAATTATAGTAGTAAAATTATACTATTAACATTCTCAAATAACTAAGTGATCAAAAATCATAAGCTAAAATATATGTATTTCTTAGCCTTTTAACTTTAAATTTAGAATATTTTAACATATAAATTTATTTTTGAAACAATGTATTTTTAAAAATGTGTGTAGTTTTATACATTATTTTGGTATACCAAGAGGTCTAACTCTAAGCAAGAATCACTTGAAAAAAAAAAACAGAGAAAAATAAAAAGGCCTAGAAATTGAACCTTATAATTTTAAATCAAAGATTGAAGTCCAGTAGGATTAAACAATTTGTCCAAAATCACACAGGTCAAATGAGGAACTCAGCTCTAGAACCTAGGATCTCCTGTCAGTCCATTTTTTCCTTCATTCTTTTGAGCTATCATTTTCAATCAAATGTTAACATACCGTTGAATATCTTATAAAGTAAGCTGTGTTTATCATTGGTAGCAATCTCATAAACATTTGGTAGAGAATAAAATTATATATTACTAGTTTATCAGGCATTCAGAACTACCAAATGCCATATCATGTCACAGAAAAGCATAAATAAAGTAGACAGATATAGCATAACTTTAAACTTTAGCTTAAAGGTTACTTTTATATTATGGAAATCTCACATTTTTAATTTTTATCAGCCATCATTAAACATTGATTTTTATTCACACACCTGGCCTTCTTCAGATCAATGGCATTATTCTCTAGTCCTAAAATACTACTGTATATGTAATCAACTTAAATTCATTCATGCTGTTAAAGTAAATGTTTAACTCTGCAACTCCAAAGGAAAAGTGGTCCTAAAGATAAATATTCACTAAGACAGAAAAATTGCCCTTTTTCACTTTTCTTATGAAGCATAGTATTTACCACAGATGAGTAAGGACTGAGAACCCTCAAACTCAGTTACTCAATACAGCACTGTTAATTCGGCAAATAGTATTTCTCTCCTCCCACTTTATAAGTCATCCCTTTCAAGTCCAGTTCCTACCAAACTTCTACTTAGTCACAAAGGCTTATCACAGGTACAATCCTTTGAGTCATTGATATAAGGTTATTTTTCTCTCCAAATTCAAAGCAAAATAAACACTTCAGCTTAGTGAAAGTGCTGACTCAGAGCAATAAATGTTTTAACACTAGGCTCTTCAGTAGCAATGAAAAGTGTGCTTCTTCCGTATGCTGTATACTTAAAAAAAAGAAAAAAGAAAAAAAAATCCGTGATTCTCAAGTAAATAGCTCCCTCCACTGGCCCAACCATCATTATATACTCAGAAGCCTAAAGTCACTTGAGTTCCCCTACTGCCAAGTTTGCATACAGAACACTGAAAACTAGAGTTGCTTAAGAATTCAGAAACACTGTATTAAAAGGTGAGTCAGCCGGCAGCTGAGAGGTAGCAACCCCTGCAGCGTACAAAGATCTCAATGGAAATTTAATGAGATGAAGAAATGCATATTAATAGCTATAAATACCAGAACTTCCAGGGAGAGCAAGACTGGAGGTTGGAAAACACTCTAAAAGGTAGCTTGCAGTTCTGTGAGGATATGGTGATAACAAATGGAGACACAATGATCATTAAACCACCATCAAAAGATAGTGGGTCTGGCTCGGGTTTGGTTTTGTTGATTGGGTATTAAATTTAAGGACTGAACTGAGTTGCTTCGGTCAGAGTAGAGATTGATTATTCCATTTTACTTCTTTGCCCGTTTCTCATAAAAACCCATTCTTTCATAAAAAATGTTTTCAATTGGAGAACACTCATTATCATTTTATCAGGGAGCGGGGCCGGGGTGGCGGGGGGGCACTATATTCCTGCTCATTTTAAACTCTGCTTGAAAAGATGACCTGGTTTACTGAAAGTGTCCTCACCTACGCCCTGGCCAGATCACGTCATCTGGTGGCCTTTATAGGAGAACGTGTCATGCCGAGTGCTGTCCCTGGACCGCGAGCAGCAGCAGCAGCTTCGCTTCGGACTTGCTACGAATGGCAATATTAGGTACCACCTTCACCTATAAATTAAAAAGCAGGATGCAGACCAGTCATCTGTGTGTTAACAAGCCCTCCGGATGACTATGACGTACGTTAAAGTTTGAAGCTTTACTCTGACAAGGGCGTTAAAAGTTTTAGAGATAATTATTTATTAATATTGATAAAAACAAGAAATCTCAATAATTGTTTATGAATTAAATTTTAGCGAGTAAAATCAACTTTTGAGTTATGTTCAGATTGATTGTCTCCTGTTGATCGAAAGTGGGCAAATTGTCTTCACCCATGCTGACTGTGTCTCTCTATTTTGGACAAAAATGGTTATTCATTGTTCAGCTTCACTCAAAGGACAATTCCTGTGTGATTTTTTTGTGTGTGTTTTTTCCCTCTCACAGCTCAACTAAGTTCCAAATCAAATTGGCTTTTCCCTATGACTATAGGCATACTTCCACCAAAGCAACTTTAAGACATCCCTTAATTAAAATATCTGACATTTATTATTAGATTTTATATATTTGAGGGGCCAAAATTGTTTGATTAAACTTTGTATAACATCTCTCTGCATAAGCAAAGTACTATCTAGTATAGAGTTAGCATTTAAGACATGTTTGTTAAATAAATGATTATATTAATAAAGCTTATCTGGTCCTCATGGTATTAAGAGTCTATAACTACCTGACTTACCGAGTATCCTAGTCAGTATCACTTAGGTGATTTTCTGCTACACTTACAAAGCTGAAAAATTATGTCTGGATCCTTCCTGTGCCCCACCAAAAGGCTCTGATTTGATCGTTTGGAATGCAGTCAGGCCATCAGAATTTTTAAAATTTCCTCAAGTGATTCTAATATGAATTTAAAACTGAGAATTACTGACCTAGAATGATCCACAAGTCAGTATCAAGAGTTGTATAAAAATACCAGAAATCAAGCTATATCACCAACCCTACAGTAAATGTGTTACGTAGGCCTGTAGGTCTACTGATATGGCTTACTGAGTTTATCTATCAACTCCATGAAATAAAAAAAAAATGTTTAGAAAATTAAAAATTTCAGTGTTTAGAAAACAACAATGAAGGGCAGGCATCTCTAGAATGGAGAATATACACTAATTGCTTCAAATGTCTTACCAAAATCCTTCTCCAAGTCCACAGCTGACAGATTGAAGAATGACTCTTATAGATAAAAATCTCACAAGCCTCTGCCTCAGTCAACAATAGCATTTTGGGATTCTACGCAAGATTTATTTGCTTTGCCAGACAGTTCCTCAGAGCCACAATCTGGTTCTTTAATGAAAATGCTATTATTGGCATATCAATCCTAGTGCCAACTATTTGAAGACATTGCTAATATAATGTTAATTTAGTACCCTTTTTGAAAAGCATCAAACTAGTGCTCCCCATTATGTACGATGTACTGTATCCCAAAGAAAACAGAAAAATGAAAAAGGAAAAGACAAAAGCATGAGAGAGAGAGAGAAAAGGCTTTTTTTTTTTAATTTGGGAGATTTCACTTAAAGTGTACATTGTGGCTATTTATAAAACAAAAACTAGCAAAACTGGGCAGCAGTCCTTCAGAACAGGTGAGAAGAAAGCAGGAAACTACCTCTCCAGTGCTTACTCTTTATAGGTCTCATGTCCTTGAGTTTGCAACAGTCCCCATGAAGTCTTCTTAAGTCATTTATCAACTGCCTAGCTCTTGTTACCCTATGCTTAGGTGGACCTCAGGTTTCGCTGAGGAGAGTATAAATTCTAAGAAGGAGGATGGGGTAAAAGCAAAGAAATTTCTCCCTGTTAGGTCGAGCTGATGACCTTACCTTTGTTACCACCAGTGCTACAAAGTTATCAGAGGTAACCTTACAGGAATTGTATACAGTCTAATATTTTAGAAGATAACTAAGGACAACATGACGGGGAGGGGGAAAAAAGAAAAAAAAATGTGGACAAAGGAAATTTTAATTTAGAAAAAACTGCCTGGGTACAGAGATGGTTTATGAATTTTAACTGCCAATATGTCTTATAATTGAGAAGAAACTAAATAAATCAGTTTAAACATGTACATATGCACACATAGTAGAACTTATTTTCTCATCGTGTCATCTTTTCTCTTTGTTCTTACTTATATTTCAGATAATTGACATTTTCCACTGGCTTTGTTTTGTGTATTTTGTCTTTACAAATGCTCTGGTGTGGGTGACTACAACTTTTGAAATATCTTTTTGATACAATCCAAAATATGTCAGATATAGGAATCTAGCCATTCTGATTCTGTTTTGAACTGCCTCCAACTTCACTGACTACATTTTCTTTGACTGCCTTTCTTTGATCACTTCCTGTGATAGATATTTACCCCTCACCACTATTTCAGTCAAAATTTTCCCTTCAGGTGTTTACATGTCTATGTGTATAAATTTCTAATTTTCAAAAGAAAAGAAGAAACTCTCTCCCAAGTATGACAAGAGAAAAATTATTTCTGAGACATATTTAATGACATAGCTTTCAAAGTCTTTCTCTTTTCATTGCTTCCCTCAACACTGACAAAGAATCAAAGCCTGAAACATCATAATGTTCTAGAACTTTAGGATTTAACTTTGTACTGTGTCAGCTTTATTCTGGAAACTGAGACTGTATTTTCTTCATCGCATCGCTAAAAATAATTGGAACATAGTGTGTGCTCCATATATGTTTAGTTAAGTATGTGAACTGAATGAAAAAGACAGCAGAAGATTTATTAACTTACTTCTGTACAAATAATTATGAAGGACTTTTGCCCATTACAAAAACTGTTTTAGGTCCTGGGAATCAGAAGTGAGCAAGATATAAAAAGTTCTTATACACAGTTAGTGATTTTACATCATGATATATACTTTTAAGTAATATCAACTCTGAAATGATGAAGTAGATATTTATAAAGTCCACATCTGGTTTACATACATCTGGTTTACATAACAGGATAGGGAAACTGAGCTAAGATAGGACAAGAGAAGGGCCAATGTGCATACATGGAGAGGCAGGTGACAGTGTCTTATAAGCAGAGCTAAGAAAAAGGCAAAGTCTCAGAGACGAGAACGAATTTGGTGTCTTCAGCTGACAGAAAGGATGCCAGTGTGGCTGGAGTGCTATGAGCTGAGAATGGAGACAGAGATTTAAATGTTAAATCATCCCTGTTACTGTTCTATGAAGAAGGGATGGGGAGCAAGTGTAAACACAGAAAAACAGGTAATATGAAATAGATGACAGCACTGATGAACTTGACCTAATTTGACATTTGCCCAAATCAATAGTGCTTAAAAGGATAAAATGACATCCCCAAAACAGAAGAAATCCACTGGACAGAGGTAGAAATAGGGAAAGTTGCAAGAAAATGTCCTATCTTACATGAGGGAGACTAAAGATGAGGTCTTTCAGACCAGTACTTCTCACTCTTTAATGTGCACAGGAGACTTATGCTGAACTTGTTCAAACGCAGATTCCAGTTCAGGAAGACTGAGATAATACCCCAAATCCTGCATTTTTAACAAGCTCCTGGGTGGCACGAACGTTGTTGGTCTGTAGGCACATGTGAATAGCAGGGTTTTAGATGATGGCGTAGCCAGGGTAAAAATATAGCATGTTGGCGAAAGGAGCAAACCAATGAAGGCATTTGGAAATGAAAACTGAATGCTGCCAGAACTGGTTTTAAGAATTCTCTTCTGCTGTTTCAAGTAGTTAGGAACAATGGCCTGGGTAAACTTTATTCCAATTTATTTAGGCTACTGTTAGAGACTGGTCATTTGTTTTCCCTACTCTTGTTATAATCCCTTAAATCTGAAAGCTGTAAAAGAGAAGAGAGTATCAGAACTCTGTTGGATACCAACTGGCAGCTCAGTTCCTTCAGGCGGTCTTGTTTGTGGAAATCATCTCATAAAACATTACTGTTGGTGATTCTTTTGACCTCTTTGGTGGATCAAAGACACACTGATTCTGTTCTCGAGCATGCTGTGGTGGGGTTTGTCAATGCGTGAGATCACTTCCTTTTTAAGAAGATATTTATTTATTGCTCTCGCTGGCGTGGCTCAGCAGCTGAAGCGCCAGCCTGCAAACCAAAAGTTTACTGGTTTGATTCCCGGTCAGGGCACATGCCTGGGTTGCAGGCATGTTGGGGGTGTGCAAGAAGGAACCCATCAGTGTTTCTCTTGCACATCAGTGTTTTTCTCCCTCTCTTCCTCTCTCTCTAAAACTAAATAAGTAAAATCTTTAAAAAATATCGATTTACTAATGTTGTTGTTGATGTTAGTACATTGACAGAGTTAGGAAAATACTCTGCAATAAGTAAAGATAAACACATCTACTAAAATGTCTTTTCTTTTAAAACAACTTTACTTTACATATTTTTGGAATGAGTAAAGTGACAAGGAACCTCAGAAAAAATTAAAGATTGAAACTCTGGCTTTACAATTTAATTTGCTGATTTAGAACTATGTAAAGTATCTTACTATTGAACTATGGACAGTCAGGTCAAGGAATTAGTCATGTTAAAGTTTAACATTACTTTCTATAATTGAAGATAAAGGTCAACTGAATGATTTTCATTTTAGCCTATGGTGTTTTGAATTTTATAATATACATTTCAAAGATAATTCTAAAATAGATGTAGTTTTTATGATTAACATACTTTCATGCTACTGATACTATTTGGATGTTTTAAACATTACACACTTCTTAGTTTCTCTGGGTAAAAATTTCAAAACAGTACATTGGAGACAGACAGATTTTCTATGTTTTTCTGACACATGTTGGAAAAAAAAAAACTCACTTCAAAAATAACAAACCCCTATTTTCAGTATTACCCAGGTACACTATTACAAATTTAAATTCAGAACAAATCATAATGAATATCATAATGATTTAGGGATTTACAACTCTAATAAAAGTACAACATGAATTCTTTTGTCTTTTGAAAGTTAAGTAGGAAATATGTAGTATCTTACACTTCACATATTTCACCTTCATGTAACCTTCTAACAACTCTCACAAAACATCAAAATATTATTTTTGATTGGAAAAATTATAATTCATTGGTTTTGGAAGTGGCAATTTTTCTCTACTGCTTACTATTTCTCTCCTGAAGTACTCTCAGCCTTCTTCCCCTTTTCGTTTCTTTACAAAGTATCCAGTGTTTGCCATTCATCCAAATGAATAAAGTGCACAAAGCTGAGCACACTAAGTTTCAACTCAGAACTTTCTTTCAATTTAATATGTAGGTCAAAAAAAAATGGCCTCTAGTTCATCTGAAAGCTTTTCAGAGACTATCAAATGATAAAAAAGATCATCAGTTTTAAGGACAACAATGCGGACCATCCCTTGGTATCAGCGACCAACACTGACATCCTGTCATCAAATTCACTTCATGACTGTGAATGAACCGGATCCAGTCTCTCAGTTTTCTCGTAATTTAGTGACAAATTAAAAGAATAAAAAAGAGGTTAATCTTCTTACTGACAGAGAAAAAATAGATTTCTTTTAAAGATGATTTTCATAAAGGCTTTAGAAAAAGATGTAAATCCGTTATCTAAATGGGGGAAATTTAAAAAGTGGGACTGCCTTAACAAAAGAAAGGCAATGGCTTGGGAAATAGAAGAAATTCAGTATAAAATAGGTAGTCTTGTGACATTTGAAAATGGCATTTGAAATCAGAATTTGTATTTTGTTTAATATTATATGTTTTCAAAGAAGTAAATGTCAATTTTGATTGTATTGGATTATATTGAGAAGATGTTTCTATTTCCCTCGATGTTGGAATCATTGGCTGGAAGAATTCTTGTGACTTCCCAGACACACAAAGAAGGATTTGAAAGGCCACTGTTAATGAGAATCATATAGAAAACATTTCCTCATTTTCAAACATTAATTAATGTCTCAAATATCAATTTCTTTAAAAGAGTGCAAATCAGTTTCCTAGTGTGGAGGGTTGTGTAACTCCTACATGTAAAATGGGAGACTCAGAGATAATTCATGTTTGTCTCCCACTGTGTTGTGAAGAGAAGCAAAGTTTGCCACCCCAAAATATGTCTTTTGGATATTGATTTTAATTTGGTTACTAAGGAATAAAAGACTCAGAAAACAGCCTTTGACCTTCCCCCTAACCATCTAACAGAAATTTAGATAGAGGGCCTACTCCAGGAAGGAAGATGTCATCACAAATAACTATAGTTTAATATAAACTAGTGCATGATAAGAGAAAAACCCAGCAAGGATCCTCTGATGAAAGTCCTCTCTGTGTCCCATTGTTAATGATGGCCCAGCAAACATTTGTCTACCAAACATTTGCTTTCCATCTCTATGTAAATTGCCTTCCAGACTTTTTAAGTCCCAAACCACAACCCCCATTTTTCTTAGCTCCATAATATCATATAAACCTCAGCAGACCAATGGCTCTTTGGGTGTCATATCTTATAGTACCTCCAAAAACACATCTGTAGAATAAACTTGGGCATTTTCTCCTGTTAATCTATCTCACGTTAAATTTGACTATTAGCCCAGCTTAAACTTAGGATGTGGGTGAAAAGTTATGTTTTTGGTGCCCTACCCCTGTTACATTTCATTAGTGAGATATCCCTTCATCCATCTTTGAATAAAACCTTATGCAGGTTCTTACAGTTTTCAGCCCACTCTCAAATAATTGAGTTATTTTGCATCTCCAAATGCAGTTTATGTTCAGTAATTAAAAGTGGACTTCTTGACAGCTGCTCTGGCCAAGATCAAGTAATACTGAATTTACCTTTCCACCTGATACAAACAACTCAGAAAAAAATATGTAGAACAAGATTTTTTAAGACTCTAGGCATCAGGCAGTTAAGGACAGCAATATTTGAGAAACAGGAACAAATAAAGAGAAGAAAAACTTTAATTCATAATAACACCACATATAAAGATTAATTCACTTTGGGTAATGATGTAAATGTAAAAATTAAAATAATGAAATTTCTCAAAAAATTATAAACATCTTTGTACCCTTGAATTAGACAAAGGTATCTTAGATGCAATACCAACATTGGTATCAATAAAATATCAAATTAGTAAATTTAACTTTATCACAAGTAAAAACTGCTGTTTGATGCACTGTTGAAAGAATGAAAAGACAAGCCACTGACAGGGAGACAATATTTGTATAAACATGTATCTAATAAGGGACTTGTGTCCAGAATACAAAAAAAAAACCAAAAAAAAACCAAAAAAAAAAACAAAAAAAAACTCCCAAAACTCAACAATAAGAAAAAAAGCAACCTAACTTAAAAAGAAACAAGCTGCTATGACTGGTGTGGCCCAATGGACTGGGTGTCATTCTGGGAACCAAAAGGCCTCCGGTTAGATTTCCAGTCAGAACGCATGCCTGGGTCTCTGGTCAGGACCCCACTTGGGGGTGTGCGAGAGGCAACTGATGGGTGTTTCCTTCTCCCATAACTGTTTCCCTCCCTCTTTTTCTCCCTCTCTTCCCTACTCTCTAAAAACTAAATGAATAAAATCTTTATAAAAAGAAATATGGAAAAGATTTGGACACTTTACCATGGATGATATATAGGTGGCAAAGTCCTGGGAAAATGCTATGAAAAAGAAGGTAAATGGATAAAGTCTAGATTCATGAAAAGATGTTCAACAACATTTATCGTTGAGAAAATACAAATTAACACCACAATGAGATATCACTGTAACATATCAGAATAGATAACATTTAAAAGACTGACAATACCAAGTACTATGAATGAGGTAGAACAACTAGAATTCTCATACTCCCCTGGTAGAAATATAAAGTGGTACAAATAATTTGGAAAACAGTTTGGCAATTTCCTAAAATGTTAAACATACACTTTCCATATGATCCAGCCACCTACTCTTATTCTCCCTGAGAAATTTAAGAATGTATCAATTCAGTAACTTGTACATGGGTGTTCAGAGCAACTTCATTGTAATAGCCAGCCCTTCCCTGGCCAAAAATAAAAATAAAAATAATGATTAACAAGCAAATGGATACACAAAGTGAGGTATATCCATACAAAGAAATACTGCTTAGCAATATATAAAAGTAAATTGTTGATACATACAATAACATGGACAAGCCTCAAAATAATCATATTGAGTGAAAATGACTAGACAAAAGCAAAGTTTATACTGTATGATTCCAAGAATACAAAATTCTAGAAAATGCAAATTAATCTGAAGTGACAAACACTGAACAGTGCTTTCAAAGAAGTGAGTCGTTTTTGAAAAATGCTGGGGAGGCCAATGGTAAAGATGCTAATGACAACCTCAGAAACCATGTTTGCATTTTTATATTATTAGTGGTAATGTTATTTTTACTATTTGGTTTATAAGTAGATCAAACAACTTCCTAATGCCATAATCCAGTCTATTTTTTTAACTTAATAAATTTTTCCTGGGTTATTGTATAAAACCTCATGAAAGAGCTAAATAATATAAACCCTGTTCTCCAGAAACTTATCGTTTCATTATTAAGCAATATTTGCACACAAATAAATTCAAACAGTCTTGTAAAAATAGGGATTTTTGTTGTTGTTTAAAATATGTTTGTGAACTTCAAGTCTATGGATCTATTTTATTGGCTACAGCAGAATTAGACTCCAAATACTTCAGAAGAACATTCTACAAAACAGGGCCATAAAACTACTGACCAATAACTTTCACACTATACTCTTCGTGCCTTTTTGGAGGCTGAAATACACTTTCTAACTTTCAGAATCCCTACTTGTCTTTCAGACCTTGTCTACATACAGACTCTATTGAAACCTTCCCTTAATCCTCCAAGTAGAATGAACAAAAATCTGACCTTTGCTTTAGCAAAACCAGAGAGGTGCCATGATGAAGTAAGAAAAGCACAGGTTTGGGGTTGGATTGCTCATGTTGATTCTTTTTTTTTTTTTGCAACTTTATTTTGCAATTAAAATTAATTAAATTTAATTTATTAGGGTGACACAGGTTAACAAATTTATTCAAGTTTCAGGTGCACTATTCTATAACACATCACCTATATACTATATTGTGTGTTCACCACCCCAAGTCAAGTCTCTGTCCATCACCATTTATCCCCCCATACCCTCTTCCAACACATCCCCACCCCAGCTCCCCCCAGTATCACTATACTATTGTCCATGTCCATGAGTTCTTCCTCTTTTTAAATTTTTTTTCTTTTCTTAATCAATACATCTACCCCCCACCTAGTCCCAACACCCCAAAGGCTGTCTGCTCTTCCTCTATGAGCCTCTATCTATTTTGCTTGTTAGTTCATTTTGTTCATTGAATTGCATATATGTGTGAAATCATGTAGTGCTTCTCTTCCTCTGATTGGCTTATTTCACTTAGTGTAACGTTCTCCAGCTCCATCCATATTGTCACAAAAGGTAAGACTTCCTTCCTTTTTTATGGCCAAGTAGTATTCCCTTGTGTAAATTTACCACAGATATTTTTATCCACTCACCTAATGATAGACACCTGGACTGCTTTCAAATCTTAGCTATTGTAAATAATGCTGCAACGAACATAGGGGTGCATTTATTCTTTCAAATTAGTGTTTTGAGTTTCTTAAGATAAATTCCCAGAAGTGGAATCACTATGTTATAAGAATTCCATTTTTAATTTTCTGAGGGTCCAAGTACACAATACTATAAAATATTTTTATATAATAATATCTATAAAATGTCTGTAATATAATAGGTGCATAGTGTTATTTTATAATAATTATTATGATACTTAACCTTCTATTTCCTTTATTAACATTAATAATATATTTATTTATTATGCTCAGTAAATAAAATTAAAACCCAGAACTGTGTCCTCTTCATTTTACTCCCTTGGTTGAGCTAGGTATCTCACTTTAGTATGTGTTCAGTGAATGTTGCCAGAACTACTGGGTCAATAAATGAAAGGCACAGAAGTTGAAATGATTGTATGTTTTAGTATACTGAGTTGACTTGTCAGAAAATAATGCAGAGAGAGCATATGGAAAAGTAATGGGGAGAGAACACAGGGTTAGAGGTTGAATTAGTAGCAACCATAGAATATGGGGACTCTGGTGGCCTGGAGAGCGATTATAGGTTACATCATGGGACAAGAGCGGTTAGACCATTCCTCTTGCTCCTAGTATTTTAGGGACTGTGTTTTTGTTCCCACTGTGAAATAGATTTTAGCATATAGTAACACTCAATTTTTACTTTTTTTTTTAAAGATTTTATTTATTTTATTTTTAGAGAGTGGGGAAAGGAGGGAGAAAGAGAGGGAGAGAAACATCAATGAGTGGTTGTCTCTCACACGCCCCCTGCTGGGGACCTGTACCGCAAACCAAGCAAGTGCCCTGATTGGGAATAGAACTGTGAATGCTTTCTTTTGTAAGCCGGAACTCAATCCACTGAGCCACAGCAGTCAGGGTTCAATTTTAACTTTTAATAAAAATTCACATACACTGTGCAAGGGCCATGAATTAGGTACTGTTAAGATGAGAAGGTAGTATGGGAAAGTAGAAATAACCCTGAGGCTTAGGCTATAGGGCACATGTCTCATCTTTACCAGACTGATACGCCCACTGAGACTTAACAAGGCTAAGGATGTTTTTCCCATTACTGCGCCTTCCCATCCCTGATCAGATAAGAATGAACACAATGTCCTGGCTACCCACAAGCAGCTTTTAACTAAGAAGACTAAATGTGTTTCTTTTTATTACTGTTAATACAGTTTATAAGTGTTCATGACTCTGTCTGATATCAGGCAGGCTGTTTATTATCAGCCTCATTTTACCCATCTGCAAAATGGGGATATAATATTCCTAACCTCATAGGGTTGCTGTGAGGATTAAATGAGGTCAGCCACTCAAGACACTCAACATGCAGTAAGCACTTGGTACACATAAGCACCAGATTGTTCCCTATCACCAAACTTAGTAAGCACTCATTCTTGTACAGAAAAAAAAAAAAATCTTATTTTATCTCTACCACTAGAACTAGAAAGTTAATTTTTAATCATATGATTACATTGAATTAGGAATCAAGGCACAGGAATTCTACTTTGCCTCAATCACAAACTTTTTAAAGAACTTTGATTAGGCCACTTAGACTCTCTAGGTTTGGGGCTCCTCATCTGTAAAATAAATTATTCAACTAAGTGGCCTCTGTGGTCTCTTTTCACACCACTTATAACCTGATACACTATGTTCAGGGAGGGGATATATGGAAAAGATGAGTCTGGCCTATGCAAAGAGCTGAACTTTCCTGAGAGCAGTGGTCTACAGAGGTCTGGAGTAGAAAAGAGAAGTCATGAAATTAAGAAAAGTGAAGATGGCAAGTGGAAGTAGAAAGCATCAAACAATCTGACTGTAAAGCAATGAGCCATAAGGACTTAAAGATTAGGATGGCATGTCAAGGTAAAAAAACTGTAAGAACACAGACACATCCATGTTTTAAGACAAAGGAAGATATCAACTTTTAAAGAGGTTAAAATACATACTTATCATATTTGTTAACTTTCTAAAATTAGTGTCATTGTTGTTTTCCTATTGTTTTCATCAACTAAGAATTTTTTATTGTCCCTAGTAGTCATTCTTTTCATAATTTTCCTCACTTTATTTTATCTATTCAGAAAACTCAGTCAACAAACTGTGAATTTTGTTGTCAATCTAAGAAAGCTAACTTAAAAACAAAGGTGGAAGTTAATGCTGCATGTTTTCAATGGCATTCATTTTGTTCCATAGAACTATAGTACAACCAGAAGAATTTTTATCAAACAAAGTAAAAACAGTCCATGATCTCCTAGCTTTCTGTATTGCTCTGCACTTTAAACATAATGATATACTTGCCATCTTAGCTGAACTAAGGATGCTGTAATTACTGAGGCATGAGATATTAAAAGACACTAGAGAATGAGTCAAAGGAAAGAAAAGGTGGGTAATAGATTCAAAATAAGGATGCACATACTCCATGCTATGGTTGAGACAAAGTTGTTTTAAGTGAGGGGGAAAATGTAGAAAGTAATTGGTAAACTTGGAAACTAATGATTTACCATTACAGATGGGTCCAGAATTTCTAACAAAATAAACACTCAGTATATAGTAATACCTTTAAGACAATTCAAAACCATTAGAAAATAAATATGAAGGGATAGGTTTCCATTATGTTGTAACATATGAAGAGGAACCCACCAAAAAGGAATTATCTTTGAGAGGGCAGACCCCTTGTAGTACAGGCTTCCCCCACTAAGTGAGTGTTCTAGGAGCCCATCTGTATCAGCGAACCAAGTGGTGGTGTTGTGAGAGGCTGTGTTTGGCTTTAGTGAAAAATTTTTTGAAGACTCTTTCAATACACTTGTCCATTTCATGATGGGCAATTGATGAGCACAGCTGCCCACATCACGCTGAATGTCCAGAAGTTTTGGGCCCAAAACAGCATAGCCCCCATGCCCCTCCCTCCCTATTCACCCAATCTCAACTGGAGCCATTTTTCTTTTTGTTTTCCCAGATGAAAAAGTCCTCAAAGGGAAATGTTGCTGATGTGGAAGGGGTCAAACAAACAAACAAACAAATAAAAAAGGCATCAAAATTGACAAGTTTAAAAACTGTTTTGAGCAGTGGAATAAACACCTTGATAGGTGTATTGCATAAAACAGAGAGTACTTTGAAGGTGACTGAGTTCTAAACATGTAAGAATAAATACACAATTTTTAAAAATACATCCCATTTTTGGGGTCCTGCCTCACATTGTCCCTGAATGTCAATATTCCAAATATTGTCTATGATAATAACACTGACAATTACTAACTTTTGTATCCAATCTAACAGACTCAAGTTACTTTCATATATTATTACATACCCAGAGAGTCAGATAATAGGCACTTCACTACTTGACATAAATTACATCATTTAGTCCTCATAAAATATCTACAGAGTAACATGTCCATTTTGTATACAATGAAACTAAGACTCAGAATAATCAAGCCACTTTCCCAAGGTAACATAATAATGACATAATAGATATTTAAACTCAGGTTTGTCATTATTGAATAGAAATTTAAGTTCATGGAGAGAACAAGAGAAAACATATTAGGGCATTGTTAAAAATGCCCAATTCAGTATACTTCATCAAAGTGAGAAACAGAAATCATGGACAATAATTGAAACCTGACAGAAAAAATCCAAATAAAAGAAATTTAGAAAAAAAATTACATTAAAAGGAATCAAGGCCCTCTTTGTTATTTTATATTAAATACCTGCATCTGATGCTATAAATTTATGGTTCTCAAAGTTTAGCTGTGTTGGAAGCACCAAGAGGACTGATAAAAGAGACTGCTAGACTTCTTCCCAAGAGATTCAGATACAATGACTTTGGGGACTGAACCTGAGAATTTCAGTTTCAAAAAAGACTTCCAGTGATGTTCATCTACTCATCCAGAGGCCTCACTTTAAGAAACCAGTGTAACGTAAGCTACTAACACTGGAATGTCCAGTTAAAATGGGGTACTTGAAAGCTCCATGACAGCATGTAAAAGAATAGTGACTTTGCAAAATAATTAATTCAAAACACAAGTTTAAAAAGATAAAAATATAGAGGATTTAAAAAATAATGAAATATTCTGAAACTTATATTGCATATCTATTCACTATTTTTCAGAAAACATTTCTATAATTTATTTATAAGTTGAAATATCAAGCAGTAAAAAGAATGTGGGAGCATATTGCATAAGTTTTTACATTTAACTTATTTTCCTTAAGTATAGTATATTGAGGAATTAAAGAAGAATGGTGTTCACTGATAATAGGGAGTCAAGAGAAATAATATACATTAGAAAATAAAAATCTTACATTAATGGAAATACAACAATCACTCATTGGAACCATGTGGGAGTATGCCTTCATACATAAAGTTAGATTATACTGTTTGAAAAATCTTCATATAATCATATAAATCATAAAGCTCCTGGTTTAGTGCATGACCACTCAAGGCCAACTTTAGAAAAAAGAAAGCATCAAGAAATTTTTGAAAGAAAATATAAAATATCAACTCTCAAACTACAAAAAAAAATAGAGTTAAACTAAAAATTAATAACATAAAGACACCTGTAAAAGTCCCAAAATATGTAAAGATTAAATAATGGACATCTAAATAACACATGGGTCAAAAAATAACTATTAAGAAAAAAATTTAAATATTTTGAATTAAATGAAAAAACAAACACAACTTATCAAAATTTGGGGGATGCAAAACAAAAACAGCTTACAGAGAAATTTATAGCTTCGAATACATATTATTAGAAAAAAAGATCTAAAGTCAACAATAAGTTTTCACATTAAGATACTAGGAAAATTAAGCATAAGGAGAAAGGAATTTGAGCAGACATCAATACAACTGAAAACAGGAAACCAACAAAGAAAAGCAATACAACCAAAAGCTGATTCTTTGAAAAGATAAATAAAATCAATAAAACATTAAGCAGGCTAAATAGGAAAAAAAGAGCAAAACACAAGTTTCTAATATCAGAAATGAGAAGGTAACACCAATACAAATCTCATGCAAATTCAAAGAATAAAATAAGTGATACTATGAAAAACTGTATGCCCACAAATTTGATAACCAAGGTAAAATGGACCAATTCCTTAAAAGATGCAACCTGTTTTTATTTAAAGGAATTAAATAATTAATATTTTTTCCAAAACAGGAGACACTTTGCCCAGAAAGATACCCTGGAGAATCTATCAAACATTTAAGGAAGAAATTATACCAATAATTGACAATATACTTCGAAGGATAGAAGTGGAGAACATACTTCCACATTATATCAGGCCAGCATTAACCTAATACCAAAACCAGAAAAATAAATTGCAAGGAAAAAAAATACCTACAGACTAATATATCGCATGGACATGGATGCAAAAAAGATACCTAAAAGAGTGGGTGTGGTCTGTGGTCATTGTAGGGTTATGAATCTGGTTAGATTTTATAAATGTTGAATTTGAGTATATGAAGATAAGCAAAAGAGATAGCTAGCAAATGGCCAAGAAATGCAGAACTGAAAAAAGTCAAGGTTGATTTAAGAGTCATCAGCACACAGAAAATATTTTAGACTACATGAAGCCATACAATAAAAGTAATAAAAATATAAAGAAAGTATAGGAGAAAGCACAAAATCTTGTTTCCTTTTAAAATCTGAGAGATTTTAAAATTAGGAAACAGAAAGAGAAGGAAATCAAATGTTGTTTATCACTCAGCAATGATATCAACAGATCATCTACTTCACCAAGATGACAGAATATGATTGTTAGTACTTGATAATTTATGATGACACTATTTATTATTTCATTTATCTTAATAAAAATCTTTACTATTTTGCAAATATTAATGACAATGAGGTTAATCCACTCTTCATGTACACCATATTTACTCACATGGGTGCGGCAATGTGTGAAGTGTTGCAGATAAGCACATTAATAGGATACCGACCCAGCCTTCAAGGAGCTCATCCTGCAGAGTGCTCAAGCACTCCTATAACAGAATTATGAAACACAATACTTGCTTAAAGTAACTGCAACTTACACGCCTTTCATTAAAAGCCTTGAGTTGGAATTATGTACAAATTTTCACATTTATCATCTCATTTGATCTTTATAACAATCCTGTTAAAATTGGTAGGCAGGTTCTTCTGGTCTATTTGGCCACATCTGTCATCTCTTAAGATATCTGTAAACAGGAGCAGGGTGTTGATGGTGGGAAAGGTGGTACAACTCCTGCTCCCCTTCTCAGGGAATATTGAAAATGTGAGGCTTCCTTAGAAAGGTTTCTTCTATTATTAAATGTCAGACCACGTCATCAAGGATGCAGACATTTCCCCCCAGATTCTATTTTTAATTTTGCTGATTCAAAGTTATATAACACAAAAGTATATTTTAATATTTATTTGCTTCATATAAAGGTGAGAAATTCATTACATAACCTTTAAGATGAAAAAATAGTAATAAAATATCAATTATAATTAATATGTTAGAGGCAACTATCATTAAGATTCTTTTGTTCTCCATAGGTAGAACTAAAGCTAGATTTATTAAATATATATAACCTATATATAGTGATACCACGTTTTGTATTCAAATTTAGATCCTGCTTTTATCACTTAGTACAATCATTTTTCCATGTGACAATATGCTGTTCCATTCTATAAATGAAATGTAATTTACTTTACCATTTCTTATATGTGGATTATGTTTGAAAGTTTTGTTTGGGAAAGGTTGAACATAATGTTTATTTTCAGGAGTTTCATTTTTATAGTACTCCATGAAAATAAAAAGGCCTTTAAATAAAAAGTAGCTGGAAGAGCACTGATAAGAAAATCCATAGCACTGTGTAATCCCATTAACTCTGGACTTAACCTACTCATTTTTTTATTAATGACTTGGATGAATGTGTCTGTGGGGTATGCTGATCAAATGTGCAGATGGTATGAAACAGGGAGAGATACTAAACATGTCGGATGATGAAACCCTAACCCAGAAGGATCAGGCAGGTTGAAATGATGGGCGAAATGAAAGAGGAAATCACTTTTTAAAGGATAAAAATAAATTTCCATACTTGAGTTAGAAACAAAAAAGTATCGCTAGTAGATGATATGGAATGTGATTTAACAGAAAGTTCATGCAAAATAAAAAGAACAAAGAGATGAAGGCATAATGCGGCTGACAAAAAAGGCTAATGCAGTTTCGAGATGTTTTAATAAAAACACTATAACAAAACCTAGGGAACTGCAGGCTTGTTTTCCTCTAAATCGAATGGGTGATTCATGGAGTTTGTCCAGCTCTCTGTTCTGTACCTTAAGGAGGATATTTCAAATGGCTGTCATCTAATAGATAGTGTTCATGTTGCAAAAAATTCTCAAAATGTAACAAATAAAGGAAAGTTAAAAATATTAAGGATATTATCCAGGAGACAATAGTGAATATTAGAAATTGATCCAATAGCTGAACTAAAAAATATGGAAGAATTTAGGAAAACTAATTTAACTGTTCCAATGGACTTATTTTTGGTCCTGCAAAAGCAAAATTAAGACCTAAATAGGTTCTGGTACCAATTCCAATGTCAGGGAGGGGAGGTTCCCACACCAACAAAAAATCCTTGGGACACCAACTGGGTTTCCTACGATTCAACTCAATGCTGACACTACTCGTCTGGAGAGAGCATCTGATTCCACAGGTTAAGGGTTCAGTCTCATAAGGCCATTGCCTACTTCAGATGCCAATTGCAAGCCAGGCTACCTGTGCTTTTGACACAACAGTCTACAAACTGGAAGTTCCAGTGATCCCCTCCAACTCGGGATGCCAATCACAAGTCCAGGTTGTTACCTGTACTTATGATAAACTAGCTGAAAATAAGAGGTTTCTACAACCTCCACTTTTGGTTCAATTAATTTACTAAAACTGCTCACAGAGCTCAAGAAACCAGTTTGTTTACTCACTAGATTTTTGATTTCATCCAAAGAATATTAAAAGGTATGAATCAACAGCCAGATAAAGAGATACATAGATTGAGGTCCCAAACAAAGGAGCTTCTCTGTCCTCAGGCAGCTTGGAACCCCGGCACAGTCCAAGTGGAAGTATTCTGGTTCCTCAACCTGGAAGGTCTCCAGACTTCCTCCTTCTGGGTTTTTACGGAGGTTTCATTATGTAGGTATCATTGCTTAACTCATTGGTGATTGATTCAACCTCCAGTCACTCTCCCCTCTCCTGGAAATCAGGGAGCGTAACTGAAAATTTGAACTCTCTCTTCATGGTTGGCTCCCCAAGGAGCCAGCTCCCACCATTAGGCACTGTCCAAAAGTTAACATAAACAGTTGGGTGAAAAAGGCTTGTTATGAATACAAAAGACACCCATTTTACCTCAAGGTTCTGGAGCATTTTCAGGAACTGAGGACAAGAAATAAGATATTATACAAAAGATGCTCCCACTGCTCTTGTAACTCGGAAAAGTCTAAATGATTTGGAAACTGTGAGCCAGGAACTATGGGTGAAGACCAAATATACATGAGAAATATGTGCATATTTTGGCCACTGAAGGGCTAAATACATATATTCCTTATAAATCACAACATCACAGAAAAAAAGCAAAGAGTTACATACAGAAAGGTTAATTTTGACTCAATACAAGAAATCGGCATCAAATGTAACAACACAGAACAATAGTAACAACAAAAGCATTTAAAAGTTTCCAAAAATAAAATGGGATGCCTTGATTTACATCCTGGGTTTTGGAATTTTCAATCTCTAGAGCTGCTCAGGCAAAAAATTTAGAAGGAGATCAATAGGTAATGGATAGTAAGGAGTTA
Source organism: Mormoops blainvillei (assembly GCA_004026545.1). Lineage (NCBI taxonomy): Eukaryota > Metazoa > Chordata > Mammalia > Chiroptera > Mormoopidae > Mormoops > Mormoops blainvillei. The sequence continues at coordinate 141,373 of PVJD01001427.1, read as the reverse complement.
AAGATGACTTTGAGATTTCTAGGTCATGTGACTGGGTAGCTAATGATGCCATTAATCTGTGCAGTTGATATTAAACACCACGGGAGTTAGGGGTGCAGATTCCTCATGCAGTCAAAAGCTATGTGAAAGTTTTGACTCCCCAAAACTTAGTTGTCCCTATGTATCTGTGAAAGATTTGTTCCAGAGCCACATCCCCACAGATGCCAAAATCCATGGATGCTCAAGTCCACCATATAAAATGGCATAGATTAATGGATACGACCAGTCCTCCAAATCCATGGATCCCCAAATGCAGATAGAACATAGCAGAGATATTTATTGAAAACAAATTCTTGTGTAAGTGCACCAGTGAAGCTCAAATTGTTGTTGTTCCAGAGTCAACTATATAATCATCTACATTTTTCCCCAGCACAATTTTATCAACTCACATTGCTTAAACTGCTGTTACTGATGAGTTTAGATATTGATTTCATGTCTCATCTGTATCCTAAATTCTTATCAGACGATAACAAAAATTTGTCATCACCCTCCTTGTTATCTCTGTATCAGTTGTTCTCAACTGAGGGTGATTTTACCCCGGCCTCAGTGTATGCTCGGAAGAGTCTGGAAACATTTTTAGTTGGCACAACTGAGAAGGCTGTTATTTGCCTAGAGTGGTAGAGGTCAGGGATATTGCTAGCCATCCTGCAATGCAAAAGGCAGCTTTCCACAACAAAGAATTATTCAGCCCAAAATGTTAATAGTACCAAGGTTAAGAAACATATATGTCTAGTAGATAATGAACTAAGCATGACTAACTACAAACTACAAACTCATTATTTCAACTCCACTATCCAGGTTTTCCCTTATAATCTGAACTCTCCTCTCAGTAAAACTTAGTCATTACTCTGTATTAAGATTAATGGCATCATTAGCTACCCAGTCACATGACTTTGAAATCTCAAAGTCATCTTTAACACCTTACTATCCATTGCCTATTGAGCTACTTCTAAAATACCTTTCTAAATCCCCTCCTTTCTTCCTATCACTACTGCTGCTGACTTAGCTCAGCCTCACATTTTCTCTCAACAAGATATTTTTTCTAATTCATCCTTTACATTGTTGCTTGAATTATCTTTCTGTAACGTAAAAGTAATAGTCCCTTTATCCCATGCATAAACCACAGGAAAGCTCCTGTGCCCAATAAATAAAAGTTCAAACTTTGAATTAGCATGGAAGATGCTAAACTACCTAGGCCCAAGTTAGTTCTGACAACAGTTTCATCCCATGCCATTACCTCCTTCTCCCAGATCCTAGGTTGAAATATTTCTAGTGTCTTTTTAAATACTGGGAGGCCATAGATCTAAATATGTTTTCACTTATGGATGAGAGACAGATGCGTTAACATTAAAGGTGTCTCATTACATTACTACCTTTATATAAACATCTATAATCTTATTCAAGATGAGTTTTAATTTTGAGTAGACATTCCCAGGGAGAATATATCAAGAACAAAAAGATATATAAAATGGTCTCTTCACTACCATAGTGATTATAGCTGTTTAATTTGTTTGGTAGCCAAAAGAAAGACACTAGAAGCAATTTGTGGTTGGTTGCATGATATTTTAATAATATGTAGATTTTACAAATAAATACTTCCAAAGATCAGGAATCCAAAATACTATCATATATTCTATTCTCTTACTGGAGGAATGAGAGGATCATTGTTTATGTTACATTTTTTTTTACAAAGTATTAAAACTTCTTCAGGGAAGGTTACAAACCTAATAGTCCACTGAGGATAGTACTAAAAGGAAAACACATATTTGACTATTTAATGCATGTAACCTATGTGAAATAATTGGACATACAGATGGTTAAATGTTAAGTAGGAAGCCAAGAGAGATCTCATGAAATACATTTGATTATGCACTGCATTGAAATATACTAATGGTAAACAAATCTCAAAAAATCTCTTAATAAGGTGGAAAAGAGGTATGTTGTTGGGTGCACAAAACAAAAAATCCTTTATATATGCCTTTGGAATATGGACTCATTTATACTATAGCATACATGTACTCAAACACTGTCCTCCACCGTGTTAAAACTGAAGTCTTACATAGTGCTGGCAGCAGAGAACAAAGTTAGGTGTTCCAGGGAAGCAAGTCTGGGGTTACAGCCAAATCTCCACAATGCAGAGTTCTCTGAATAATAAAGAGTTGGCTATGATGGCGAAAGTCTTCTTGCAGGTGCAGATGAATGTATATTGGAATGCAAATAAACCCTTTCGGCTGCTTTCCATGTCCCACCACCACAATCTTATTTTCAGTTTTCTAATCTTACTGGAGTTCTCAACTCAGGGACCTCTTTACTCTAAACTGTTCCAGATGTGGGATGGGGCACAAAAGGTTAAAAAAAAAAAAAGGGAGGGGGGAGTGTATTGCATAGGAATAAAAACAAGATAAAATAAAAATAGGGCAAGGGATAAAGTTCCTTCTGCGTTTCCCCAGGCTTTATTCTTGCAATTAGCAATGTACTTTGGTGCATTCTACTCAGATTTAATACCTGAAAATGTGTCTTCATGCACACATTGCTGATATTTTGAGTAGTTATTAATAGACTACTCTATCAAAATGAAGCCACAGACATCAATTAAGATATCTGTGTCATCACTGTGGTTTTTTGAAGAAAGCATATTTCCTGGAGACTTATTGGCTGAAATTCTTTTATCTCTATCAGTCTTCTGCATTTTACATTTATCTTTGTAACAAATTAGTTTTGATATAATTTAATTTGTTATCAGATCCTAAGAAACCATTGCACAACAATAATTTTAGAACACTTCATTCCCTACAGGAAATTTCCATACAGGGAATTTCCCCCTCAACAGTACTTTTTTATAATAAAACCAAAGTCAGTAATTGATCTGATTAAATAGAATTTTAGGCAAAATTAAACAGAGTAACTTCTCAAGCTCTGCAGTTTGCTTATCAGCAGTAAATGAGAGTTAAAAAATATAGCAGAGTAATTTGCAAAGAATAATTTTCTGATATCTAGCCCAGTAATTATAAAAACCTAGATTTTCATATTCTCAGTGCAATGTTTTGTGGTTCACCAGATCAGACAAACAGCATCTTTTCCTTCCTGATGGTTTTTCATGTCTCCCAAACGCAATATATTATCTCTTTGGCCTTTTGCAATTTTCCCAATCTTGCAGTGCTACAAAGGCTAGGGTGACTCTCCACTTTGATTTTCCAGAAATAGTTCAACAAAGAATAGCGAAACAACCTGAAAGATATATCTGTAAAATTGGAAACCATGTATTATTTAAAAATATAGCGGTAGATATGAATAATATCTCTGAAATTGTCTTATGAAATCATAAGCATATAGCAAAATAATTTATTGCATGGATTGTGCTCAACTTAAATAAATGGGTACACATTTGACAAAACCAGCCTACAGTGAATCTAATTCCCTATATTTGAGATATCCGTATAATGAGTTCCATTTGACATTGGTTAGAAGATTCTGTGTAAGAAGTGGCAATCAATGAGACCTTAGCAACCCTACCAAACTGAAAAATCCATAAACATTCCAGAATAGAAATGAAAAGAATGAGAAAAACGTGAAAATTTTCATAACTAGAACTGGATAGTACAAAACTAAGGTGAAATTATTAAAGATGCCATAGTAAAGGAATAGAAAATTCAGGTTAAATATGGAAGCTAGAGAGTAGGAGAGGTCTTTACTTATATAAAATGCAATTACTCAGGAAACAGGTGAAGTCATCAGCATGGTCATTTCGTCAGGCAGTATATGTTTGGTTTTGTTGTTCCCACTGGATTCATAACACTACTTACCATGAGGATTGTTATTGGGATTCAGTGGACAGCAAGAGGGTGGTGATGCTCTTGTTACTGTTAAATACATACAAAGTCATGGGCAAGGTTCCCTCTTTTGCATTATTTATAAACCCACATATAGCTTCGCACAAAGCTCTGCATGTGAATACTATATGCCTAAAAACCTTGATATGTATTAGGACAGTGACTAGCTTAGCTCAGTCTCCACTAAGATCAAGCAGGAAGACATGAGCTTATAAAGCAGCAGAGGAGATTTAGAAAAGGGTTTAACTAAGAATTTCCCAGCAATGCAGGTAACTGTACGCGGTGATGGGTTAGCATGGGAAGTTACTATCTAGCTTCTCTGAAAGTGCTTTGAAATTGTAGAGATCTCATCTCATCCCAAAAATTACTTCTCAAGCTCTTGTTTAGCCCTCTAAGATTTTACGATTGCCTGTTAAGGGCCAATTAAAAAACACAACTGTGAAGGAAACGTATAGATTATACTTAATAAGAAAAAGCCTATTAATAAACTAAGAATAACATTTTTCTGTCAGTAAAATAGCTAACTTCCATTAAGTTTATTATTCAGTATCAGGTTCATAAAATTAATTGGTACTGCTGAAAATATGTTTGTTGCTGACAGTACAGCAAGGAATTTAATACCTTTAATGACAATTTTAAAGAAATTAATAATGGGCAGTTTACCAATTCCTGAAAAAAAACCCCCACAGTTTTAGAGAGCATCGGTGTTAGATATTAGAAATGCTCTCTTCAGGGTATTCTTTAGAAAGTCACATCTAATAGCCACAATACTGAAAAAAAACTTCCCTAAATCCTTTGGAATGACTTTAAAGAGTTGATTATAGATGTCTCCAATAGGTGAATTTTAAAAGTTAAAAAATGTGTGTCAGGTATTTAAAATAAAAATGTGAGTTGAAAATTAACTCACTTATAAGCTGCTTCTTGAGGACTCCCTGAGCGCGGCCACACCCCAGTCCTCTAGGAGTGTCCTGTGTCTTAACGGTGTGCCGGAGCATTTCATCAATGGCCATCCAGTAAGAAACGCTGGAGAAATTCCATGGAAATGCAGAGAGAGCAGGAACTAATCTGAAGATATCACACTTGAGAGAAGTCATATCAGAATTCAAGACAGATTTCTTAGTTTAGGTAGTGTACTTGTAATTATCATACAGGCATCGAGGAAGCTGAGACTCAACCACATGAGGTATCATGGGGAACTATAGGCACTGCCAGTTGTGTAGATTGCATAGTGGTAGAAAAAACAGAAAGGACCCAGAATTGACTTATATTTGAACCCTGGCAGGATCACTAAAACTGCCTGGTCTGGTCATTCAACCTCTTTGAGCCCCGGCTAATCACAGTGAGGTGATGACTGTAACGCTGATCATTGCCGGTCATAGACTGTCAAGGTCACTTAAGAAATAGTAATCCGTTTCCATCTACAGTTTTACTTTTCCTTGTTTTTCCTTAAGCATGAACCCGTTCTAAAATGCTTCTTTTAGCTTGTTTACTTCTGAGTAGACAAATACTCCCCTTTTAACAACTTTATTATCAGATGTTAATTATTTATCTAAATATGATTATTTAGGAGGTACCAGTAATGCATGATATCAAGCTTATATAAATAGGCTAAAATTGGAAACAATAGGAGAATTTCTAAAATTAAAAGAATATTAACCAAAAGCAAAGTTATTAAATAAAACTATAATATAATACCACATTGTAATAATATGCTTACTAAATTTATATTTTATTAAAAATGCTAATGAAATAATAAAATAATAGGCACAAAATAGGACATAAAATTATACTTATTAAATGATTTAATCTTAAAATGTGTGTGTAAATGTATGTATGTACATGAAAATAATTATGTGCAATTTTGTCAAAAGATAAAAAGGTACTATGCCAAACAAAGTATTAATAGTAGTTAAATCTGGGCTAAATAATTACAAATTACTTTTGTTTTTATTTTCTTTGTAGTTAGTCTGTACTTTACACATTTTCTACAAAATTATGTGTACATTTTATAGTGAGAAAAAGTAAACATTGCTTACAATAAAATTAAACGTATAAATAAAACAAGAATTTTGCAAAGTATTAAAATGGACCATGTGATCATTTGCTTCTTTTTTATCCTGAGATCCCTAACAAGGATATATTTCTCACAATGGTTCTTTCGTTTCTATTATAGCCAACACTACACAATGCTCAATGAAAGATAAAGATTCTCTCAGATTACACACATCAGCAATTTTTGGCTGACCATGTTCGGCTTCCGTGGGAATTCTACAAATACAATATCTGTAACAGAAGGCTCTGAAGTCAGGGAACAAACTGGTCTTAACAGTGTAGGGTAACTTCTCATTTACATGGGAATCAGCCTTCCCAAAATAAAATGGCAGTACACACCCCACCCCGCGTGTAGTACAAATCTGCTCTTTCCTGGGCGCTATTCTAGGTCTCCTACTTTCATTATTCTTCTCTCTGTAACCTTGGGCAAGTAATTTAATATTTCTGTGCCTCTATTTCTTATATAAAATAAAAGTATAATAGGCATTTTTGAGGATTAACTGAGTTAATATCTAGAAATCCCATGAAAATAATAATAGTATGATAATACTAGTTATTATTTTTAACTTTAACAGTCACATTTAAGAAGATGGTATACAATTGCTCCACATAGTAGATAAAGACACAGAGCCTAAGAGTTTAGATACTTCTCATCTTACACGTGGCATTAACAGTCAAGCACACTTTTCCTGACATCACAGCCCATACATAGTCATTTAACCATCATGCGACAGAAAATATGCATGAATATTCCAAACCTATTATAAACCAGACACAGACACTGAGCAGTATTGGACAAGACTCAGCTCTTGCCTTTAGTCTAGTGAGGAGGGCAGGCAGGTCCTCAAGTGTTAAGTGTGACGGTAAAGATGAGAATATGAGGCCAGGAGAGCAGAAAGAATGGCGCTAAGTGTATTGTAGCGAGGTTGGGCAAAGCTACCTGGAGGAAGCAAGACTTCAGCAGAGAGCTGAAGAATGAGACAGAGTTAGCCAGCACGCTGGTGAGGAACAATAGTCAGTTGGCATTTTCTCCCTGGTGTTCTGTGCTGGAGCTCGGAGGCTGCCAACACTAACTCCACGCAGGTGACAAATGATCTGAGTGCCCACAGCTGCAGCTGCCACTTCACACCCTCTCCCTCCTACTTGCATTGTTAATGAGTCTGAGACCAGCAAAGAATACATCTTAGGAACCGGGATCTCGAATGTGAGCCTTGGAACAGAGACACAAGAGAGGTTCTTCGCGCCTGCTAACAATCCGCCACAACTCCTTTGTTATTTTCCTCTAGCACTTGTTAAAATAAATGTTTGCTGCTACTAATTTTCATTTTTATACATTGTGGTGGCACGTTATTTCATGCTCCAAAATATACTCATTATAAAAAAATGCATGATTTCTTTTTTCTAGGAACAACTCTAAAGTATGTCAGTGTCTCTAACATTCTTTAAGGTTAATTCTTGCTGCTAGGAACTCTTCTGATTTGCCCTAACTTTCAGCAGTTCTGACTTCGCAATATTCTACCTGCAGTTACACAACTCCCCAGGGACACAGGTATGCCAGAAGGTATCTATTCCAGACGGAAATAGCTTTACCAAGTGAAGGCAAGCTTTGTGCCTTTATAGATACCTCCATATTTCAAATACTATTTTAAAAAAGATGTCTCGTTTCAAACAGTTGATTTGAGGAGAAGGAATTTCCTCTCTCTATATGGTGTGCCAGGTGTAATAATGCCAGTATACAGAGCTTCTATAAAGACTTTTACTTTGCCCTTTAGAAGTCACTGCTATATGACTGTATCTACTTACATGAATTTGTGTGTAAATACAAAAATTTAAGCTTTATTTAATTGTCAAAAAGCAAACAAACTTTTTTTGCTGACAAACTTGTTTGTCACTGGCAGTGTCTTTACTATAATAGAGAATTTCGAAGGAAGCACAGAATTGGTTTCCTTTCTTTTAGGAGTTTGCAGTATTGTTGGAAAGGCTTAAAATCATGTTAAACTGATTCAGCGACACTGACTAGAGAAAATAATGACTTCAGGACACGAGAGGAAGAAGGACACTTTTCTCTATCCTAAGAGGAGTACAAAATGGATCCAATAGTGGGAAATTTCCATCATTTGTGTATATTTTATATCTGCATATCTTTGAATGCCAAATCTTCCAAAAAATAAAGTCCCCAGTATGTTTTCCAGGACATTATATTTGCATTTTTCAAAATGGCCATTTAAACAAAACCATATGGTCTCCTGAAACAAGTTTTTAAAATTATAAGTTTGAGAATCTTGACCAAACTAACTCTAGCATGTGAAGAAAAGTCTATTTCAATTTGTAGAAGAAGCACTACAGCTTTAAGTCAACCACTAGGGGGAAAACCCTGCAGTACACACTGCAGTACATTTCTCTGAAACTGAATATCCAGCTTTATTTGAACAAGATATGCTTCCCCTAATCCATTAGTCTCCGGGTCAAGCCATGCCCACAAGGCTGAGAGTGGGTGAAAGTCTTGGGTCACTCTATCTTATTATCTCCTTGCACATCGGCTAAAGATAAAGCATTAACAGCAGGTCCAGCAAAGCAGAGACCAGCACTGGTATAGAAATTTGTCATACTGACACTGATGTGAGAAAAAGCCCGACTCTGTGCAGATTAGTTCAAAGTTTCACTTTGCAATCCCGCATACTCAGTGGGACTGATGCATATGAACCCCATCAACATGTATTTTTAAGCTGAGAAAATACATTCTCGCATTTTTAGATGAATCATATAAAAGTAAATGATGCTATATAAACCATCATACAGTAGACATGTCCCTGTTGGGTAAAAAGGCAAATCTCTAGGTGTTTATGTTCTAATGTTGTCGGTTCAATGACATTGTTTATTTGACCTTTTTATTTGCACAACACTATACATACATTTATAACTTAGTTGGGCAAGCCACATTAGTAAGTTCCTTTAAAATGTCTGTTTATTTTTGTTTTGTATCATTGTTTCAAATGAAAATTTTTTTCTTCACTAGTCTTTATAGGTTTGTCACTATCCATAAAAGACATCACTTTGCAGGGACTGTAAAGAGGACTACCTATGTATATTGAGCTGGGACCCCAAGCATGCTATTCTAGTATGCTTGTAGCATCTAGTAGTTGGAACTCTAGTTCCAACCTGTGGAACTAAATAGTTAAAGGTCTCTCAAGTGATCAATTTGCACCCCTAGAAGGATCTAGAGAGCTTGAATTAAGTTGCTGACAACCAAATATTTGGAGCATTCATGTAAGAAGGTAAATATACATTACAGAATGCAAGGGCATTCCTCAAATTCTTCGGCTGCTTCCCTGAATTTATTTGCTTAATACGTGTTATACATACACATATGTCTACCATAGGGATACAAAGATGAACTGGTAAATTCTGCCTGAATGATCATGCTGTGTGCAATTATCTTAATAACGCTTTTAAAAATATGAAGGCAAGACTGTTCATGTAAGAGGTTAAAAATAAAGTAAAATTAAACATCAATAGTGGCTATTGCCAGGAACTAGCTTTGCATTGCCTGAGCCATAAGGGGATAGGCTAGAACAACAGTTTCACAGACTTGGGGAATTTTAAGGATGCTAATCTCTGATGACTACTAGAAAAACTAAATGTAAATAATATAGAATCCTGGCCTTATCCTCATACCATTCATTCACTCACTCCTACAGTAGATAAATATTTTTAAGAAATTTCTAGATTCTATGGATATAATACTGTGAAAGATTTTTGTGTCTTGGAACCTAAATTATAATATGATAGATACACAATAAATGAACGATGAAATTATTTTAAAATTTCATGCTGGCTCTCACTATCATGCACAGCACTCAGTGTTCCTGACAGAGCACTGAATATCTGTATTGTTGATGGCACTGAGTATAAACTAATGGTGAAATCCAAAGTTTTCAGCCTGCTGTTCAAGGCCATCTCCAATAGTGGTACACCTACTCGTACAATACTATCTATTACTGCTCATATCTGAGACCAAGAAGAAGTCAGTACCTAACATAAACCAAATTTCTAACTGAACATTAACATCTTCACCCACCAAAATTACCCTTCCCACCCATGCCCTGAGAGGAGTGTTTTCTAAAGTCTCTAAGCCAGATGCCTTTATCCAGTAAGTGCTATGTACCTTGTGCATGTCCCCCATAAGAGCATTTATTTTGATTTGCATTTTACTGTATACTCATATTCATGAACCATCCCAGTCATTTGACTGGCAACTTTTTGAGGGCAAGGACTGTTTCTAAGTTTTCTTGGTAACTAAGGCTATAGTTAACATACTACATTACTCCCAGCTCCCAGCTCATATTTCTTATGTTGAATTGTGTTGTATTTGCTTTCATGAAATAGCAAAACAAAATTCAGTATCTGCTTCATGCACGCATTTGTTGCAAGAGAATGCATACGAGTTTATAGGTAGTCTAACTTAGTTTTAGAGTAATAATACTGAGTAAAACCGGAGCTTCTGTTATTTCCAGTTTAGTTCTGAACTTTGGAATCCTTCCATTTTTTTTGCGAGTTTCTAATGGAAACTCCCAGTCAAAACTCTCAAGTTTTCAGAGTTCTTGTGGATTGAAGCTATAGTAACCTCAAGACTAGAGAACCTGTATTTTTATATCTATGCATCTTACTTCCATGTAATTACTTAAGCCAATATTTTATGTTTAAATAAAAAAACAACTTTTCTCTACAATTTAAAGCATAGAAAACTAAGTACTGAATAAAACTAGAGAAATTTAAAAGAAAAGAGTAGAAGTATATTCTTTAAATTCTGATTATTTGTTAGCAATAGATGATTTTCTACTAAATTATCTACCTAGAAATATTGTGTGTGGAGGGGCAAAATCCATCCATATATACCAAAATCACTTTTATAACTGTGAAATAATTTTAGGTCATATGTACATATATTTTTACACATATACAACACATTCATATGGCATATTAGACATATAAAATGTACATACACAAGATGTTTATTTTTCATCATAGTGTTTGCATAGTAATACAATGTTCTTTCTGGCACACAGATGCAAAAATCATTCATATTTTATAGATGTGTTTCTGCCTGCACCCACAGGTAAAATGATTTACTATCCAGTCCACAGTAGTTAAATAGTTAAATGTATATACACACACACAAACACACACAGCCTATTTTCTTTTAAAATCTTATCTGGTAAAACTACATGGTAATATGGTTTAGGTTTACTCCCCTCACCCTTTTTTTTTTTTCCTCTAACAAAGAAACATTTAAAAAAGTATTTTGGTACCATTGTCATGTGTTTCTTTAGACCATTACTCAGGTCATATTTCTATTTTAAAAATCTTCTGTAAAGCCTTTATTGTATCATGTTGGAAAAATGAAAGATTGTAACCCCAAGCCTCCATGATTCAGGTAAAAATGAAATGAGTGTATACACACAGGCACAATTCATGACACAGAACGTTTGGTACACAAAGAATGATCAGACGGGTTCCTACCCAGCACAGTTCCATTCAGTAGTTTCTCTTGCTCGTACCAGCTCAGCTCCCCAAGATCCATGCTGCTTTTAAATACTACAAAGCAATTTACACTCCAGCTGCCGCCCGCTTAAGCTCTTCCTTTTGCGCTTAGAAATGAATGTACTTAGTGAGTGACGCCCTGTTGCAGCTGCCACTCCGAGTCCTTCAGCAACCCATCTCTCAGCCGCGCCAGGTTAAGCCCTGTGCCTCCAAGCTGCTTCTCCCTAGCAGCTGGCAAGTGGTCGGCCACTGGGCGGAGAGAAGGGGCACCAGAGCGCCATCTGGAGGCGCCTAGAGGCAGCCACAGGAAACTTGGGACAACTAGGTAGAACAAGAAAGAATGACAGCACATTCTTTCTTGAGTAAGCATAGTTTTTATTTACATTTTCCTGTGCACATTTGAAAAAAACAAAAACACAAAAAGCTTCATTCTATCGCTGATGAATGTTCTATTTCTTTCATACTTCACAATAAAATAAAAACCGCGATTTCATATATGTGCAAATGAAGGTTGGCAAATTAATTATTTCTTAACTCATCTCAAAGGAAAATAACACTGGATTCTATCAGAAGTTTCCAGCTTTTTGGGACTTACCTCAAAGACAGCTTTCCAAAAGAGAAATCTATGCCTCTGAACTAACACAAAACATGGGAGTTAAACATGCTCTGCTACTTAAAAAAATTGCAAACCTTATCTCTGGAAACCTTTCGTGTGTTCCTCATCGGCGCATTGTGCTGAGTTGAGAATAACAAAGAAAAGGAGTTTCCACTACAGTTCGTGTGATACAGTGTTCATATGGCTATAATATTTCAACCAAAGCTCTTGGAATTAATTTCCCTCTAAATATCCCCCTAAGCTTCTTTCCCTTAAAGAGGATAATTTGTATACCTGAATGAGCTATAAGCTTAAGTCGTTGAATAGAGCACTTAAAAGATTATCTACCGTGATGCACATTAAAAATGGGATTGTTGGGTGTTTCCTTACACCCTACAGATCAAAATGAACAGGCATCCGCACTCCTGCCCCTCACCCCTGTGCTTCCTTCCACCAGGCACCAAGGTTTGGGGTCTCACTTTTCCTTTAAAATTAAAATTCAGCTTTGAAACTATTGAATAAGGGACCCATTAAAGTGATTGTATGTTTTGGGGCTTTTTTCAGGTAAATGAGGAGCAGAATTTGATTATGTACTCTGTGGGGCTCCTTTGGGAAACAGAAGTTCTTAATCACTTTAATTTTAAATCAGTGTTTAAGAAACCCTGGCAGGATAAACACAGAAAAAGTTTGTTTCATCAGTATTTCATCACAAATGTTTATTTCCATGTATATGATAAATGAACATATTGCCTTTTGAAATGCATATCATTGAAATATTATAAAATAAAGTAAGATTTTTTCTTTTGAAGAGAGAATGCATGTATCAATATTCAAGCCATAATTTTTGTGACTTTGTAAAGGCTCTGAAAATTTATGTGCTGGTGGGATTAAAAACAATGATAACTCTTCAAATCTCTATACCCTGAACTCTTAGCACTGTGGAAAATAAGAACATATTAGTTAACTAACTGACTCCTAAGTTATGACATATTCTGCACTATGGTTAGTGTTGTATAGAATTTCTTAGAAAGGAAAACATTCAAATACACAGTTGAAGATTGTGAGCAGAATAAAAAACATTTGGAAATTTTTAATAATAAGGCAATAAACACTGATCAAACAGACATGTCCAACTTTTACCATGTAAAATGTGATATATGAGCATTTAGATATAACAAACAGCTAAATTATGAGATAAAATTTTCCATTATAAGTGTTTTGGACTTAAATGATTTTATAAGTCTAAAATCTCCCCAGAAGTTCAAGAATGGTTTTATTGCCTTGGCTTGGTAGCTTAGTTGGTTGAAGCATAGTCTCAAACACCAAAAGTTTGCATGTTCGATTCTCAGTCAGGGCATATAACTAGGTTACAGGTTCGGTTCTTGGTTCAGGTGTGTGCAGGAGGCAAACACTTGATGTTTCCCTCTAACATTGGTGATTCATTCTCTCTCTCAGTCTCTCTCTCTTCCCCTCCTCTCTCTATCTCTCTCTCCCTTCTCTCTCTCATTTCCTCTAATATCAATAAGGCATATCATTGAGTAAAGATAAAAAACAATGGTTTTATTAAAAAGTAAAATAAATATTCACAAACATAAACAAAAAAATCAGACATTAATGAGAAGAGTAGACATGTACATTTTATAGCCAAGGACATTGTGTCTATACTCATCTGAACCAAAAACTGAAAGTGATAGAAGGTTAGGTCACATACAAAGAGAGGACTGTGTGGCAAGGGGTGGAAGAAAGTATTATGGTCAAATAGCATTCCCTGAAAAAGAGTCTAAAGCTAGTCTTAAGACATTGAGGCAAGAGAAAATACAGGAAAGAGTAAAACCCAAAATAGGAATATGCTAAGGAAATAAAGTAAACTCTTCTTATTTCTACGATTTAGCATGTGAAGCACGAAGACAGCAGGAAGATTCAAGTCAAAGTAACTAAGTACGGTCTAAAGGACTGCACTAACATGGAGACTTGAAAAATGTCTGTTACAAGGAACTAGGGTGAAGAGTTTGTGTTCAAATTCTCCTGCTATGTAACAAATTACCATAGCCTTAGTGAAGTAAAACAAAGCACGTTTATTATCTCACAATTTTGGTAGGTGAGAAGTCTATGTATGGTTTAGATGCATCCTCTGCTCAGAGTCTCACAGGTGGTATCTAGGTATCATTTGGGCTATGTTCTTATCTAGGACTTGATTGGGGGAGCATATGTGTCTGAATTCAATCTGGTTATTGGCAGAATTTGTTTCCTTGGCTTCTTCAAGGCTACCAGGAGAATGTGTCTTCATATCATGAAGGGCTCTGGTCTCTTTGTTTAAGGACTTTTAACTGATTAAGTTAGGTTGACCCAGAATAATATCCCTTTCAAATAATACAAAATCAACTGATTTGGAAATTTGATTACATCTGCAAATTTCCTTCACCTCTGCCATTTTCTATGAGTAGAAGCAAGTCACAGATTCTTCCCAGACTAAAATAAAGAAGAGGGAATTATGCAAAGATGTACACTTTGTAGGTCACCTTATGGTGTGACCTACAGGCTCTCAGAAAAACCACATGGGATTTCTTGCCATTCCAAAGCATAAGAGGAACAGCCTGGGGTGAAGGGCACTGCAAGGACATTTTTTTTACCTTTATGATCAAGGCAGAGACATAGACATATTTATTAGGAAATTTTGTAGATGCTTAATTATATCTAACAGAGAAACATAAGAAAGAAAAGTTAGAGAAGTCGTTTGATCAGGAAGGAACATGGAGGCAAGAGGTGGATACATTGCACTGAGGAGTAATGTTACTCATGAGTAGGACTTGGAAAAATAAAGAGCATTGGTGTCAATGTGGCCGCAATGGCTTCATGTACTGTATGTGATTGTGTTGCCTGGCTGTCTGCCCAGAGCCCTTCATACCTAATCACCCATGCAGTGAAGTGGCTCAGGCTTATTAGGCCAAAAGTATATAACTGACCTAAAAGAGTACATCCAGAGACTAGCCAGAAACATGGTTTTTGTAGCCTTACTGGAAAAATTAGCCTGTCCAATAAGACTTTCAGGAATGCGAACTAAAGTAAAGAGAGAAGTTGCTAGTTGGTGGAGAACACTGCAGCTGAAAGACCATGTAGCAAATATGAACTGTGTGCTAGCTGATGCAGAGAAAGCAGTTTAGCAGAAAGAAACAAAAGTGGTGCAGACTCAAAAAATAGTAGAGGTTAGAGAGAACATTCACTCATTTAATTCCTCCCTACTATGTCCTAGGCACAGCTCTAGGTGCCAGAAATATCACAATGAATAAAAGAAAGTCCCTGTTTTCATGAAGTTTATTCTTGCAATGGGAGATAGACAATAAATGTTCATACATGTACAAACTACATTTTATTAGGTGACAGAATTATAGAAATAAAAATGAAGAAGGTTATGAGGTTTAAAAGTCACAGCGGAACTACCACTCGAGTAGCATGGTCAGGGAAGCCTGTATGATCATGAGTTCTTTGAGTAGAAACCAGGACACAGTCAAGGCACCAGCCATGCTGACATTTGTGGAAAAAGCTTTCTGGGCGGAGTGCACAGTAGGTGTAAAGGTGCTGTGATAGATGTGTGCTTGGTGAGTCAAAGGAATTTCAAAGGGAGGAAATATGTTTAAGAGCAAGTGATAGGGTGTGAAATCACATCGAGGGCAAGCAAGACGATCACATAGAGCTTGGGAACATGTGTCAGAAGGTTAGCTTTTACCTAGAGAGATGAGAAGCCACTAGAGAAATACTGTAACAGCAGACTTATGTTTTTAAGAACCATTCTTCCTGCTGTAGAGAACAGATGGGAAGTGAGGGAGGTGACAGGGAGACCATGTGGACCCTGAGAGAGACAAAGTGTGGCCTAATTTCCAATTATGTTTCCCATGATGTCTGGTTGTACTTGTTTCAGTCCTTGAATTTCCATGAGATAACAGTGTAAATAATTTTTTCTTTAAAAATCCCTTTTTTTTAAACTGGACTACCAAAGACTCTAAGGGACATTGAAAGTATTTAAGAATTGGATATTTTGTATTTATATATGTTTTGTCATAAGAGCTAAAAGTATGGAATTTTAAAAACATGTTACCTTTTTATAAATGATAGAGAGTGCTTGCACATGGGAAGTTGGTGTCAGCCTATTAAATTGCTGACCAGAATTACTTTTCCAGGGTATTTATTTTTAAGCCCATAGAAAAAGGTCAGTTCCTAAAGATTATCAATCTGATCTTTGTGAAATGAGTGTTTCGAAAGTTTTTAACTTAATGAATATTGTTACCCAATATCAATAAAAGGGTATTTACAATATGTAGTTCAATTTAATATCTTGTGGATAACTATTTTGTTATATAATAGGATCTTTGAAACTAGGTATGTTTTGTCTACCCTTTCAGAGACAAAATGATTTAAAGATTTTAAAAGAAATCCATTAATATCCAATTTTGTATTCTCCCAACCTGCACACATACAGAGACACACATGCCTCATTTGCATATATGAAGACATATTTGGGCTACTTTCTATGGAATTGCAGATGAAATATTACAAAATCAACCATAAAAGTGCTTCAAAATGGGAGATAGCAAAGTCAGCTAAAACTCTGTCACTGTCTTAATCAGATGAGACACTTCATCACTACCTTTCAATGAAAATACCCAACTAAAACAAGAAATAAGATCAGATTTAAGTCAGATAATCCTTTAAAAATGTTAAGCATGCAAAACTGAAACACTTGTGAAAACATGCAAATATCTTTATCTCTTATGAATATCTTTGGTGACACTTTCTAGAAGGTGCTTGATTTTTTTTGGAGGGGATAAATTTATAGCATTATAGGTTTTACATTACTTGACAATTTTGACATCTTTAAAAAACAGTGATTTAGTTATGCCACTTGTTTATTATTTTTTGTCATGCTATTTAAAAATATTTGTTAAAAACAACATTTGAAATAAACATTTTCACATCCGCCTGTGAACTATGTGTTTTGTTGGATATGATGAAAAAAAAAACTGGTACCCATGAAATCATAAATTTACTCTTAGATGCCCAAATGTAACAAAAATGCACAAAACATTAATTTCAATACTCAAAAGACAGAATTACAGATAGGCAAATCACTAAACATTAATAGTTCAACAACATAAAAGCTGAAAGGAAGTATATACCTAAGTATCTCAGTAGAGTGATATAAGAAAGGAAGCCAGATTCAAGAAAAGTTTACTTTTTAGGTTTAAATCACTTTAAGAATTGCCAACCTTCAGGTATATATTTAACGTTTCATAAAATTATTGTTCTATCCTTAAAAAGTAAGGTTGTACATAAGATTTTCATTTATTTATAAATTCCAGCACACAATCATATTAAAACCTTTTACCTTGTCCCATAGTCGGTGGGGAATTTTTCACCAGACTTTCAATTGGCCTAATTTTAAAATATTCATTTCATATTTATGTTCTCAAATAGCTTTTAAAAATTCAAAGACCAGCCCTTGCTGGTGTGGCTCACTGGATTGAACATTGGCCTGCGAACCAAAAGGTCACTGGTTCATACTCCAGTCAGTGCATATGCCTGGGTTGCAGGCCAGGTCCCCAGTTGGGGGCATCATAGAGGCAACTGGTGGATGTATCTCTTGCACATCAATGTTTCTCTCCCTCTCTATCTCCCTCCCTTCCCACCTCTCTGAAACTAAATAAAATGTTTTTAAAAAACTCAAAGACCCAAGAAAATTTAACTTGGTTTATAAGCATCCATGTATATCATTTACGTTTTCTGGGCTCTTTAGCTAAGGTCATTATACCATTCCTCCATGACGTTGTAGTTGATTTTAAATTAGTAGATCAAGAGGACACACACAGAATTTCAAATGTAACCTCAAAAGGATTTTCAGGAAAAACAGGTAAATTATTTTGAATATTTCAGTAATAACTTTCAAGCATTTTAATGCCATCTAGCATTTTGTCACTGTAGTAGTTAAACAAATCCTATAGTTTCATGTCTTCAGTTATCTCACCAATTTAAATGACATCGCTAGCTTACACTCATCTCTTGAATATTGTTTCTGCATTTCTACCTAACTCAAATAAATAGGAAGTTCATTACCTTATGTTTTTAAACAAATCCTGAAGGGATAACTAAAACAAAGTAATGGGAAGTAAAAGAAAATGTTTCTTTTCCAGTGTGTTTAATTTTTTTTTTAACAATTAATTTGTTCAAAAATAAAACAGGCTTCCCCAAAATGCACTGAGCTCCACACCATGAGCAATTAAAACTTAGTCTGGATAACAACTTGGAAGGGATAGTGAAGTAGGGATTTAAATACCACATAATTTGTCAGGCTAGATAATCTTTCAAGTCCCTCCTAATGATGAGATTGCATGGTGTTTCAAATAAATTCTTTTCTCCTTCTCTCATTGTATACTTTTAAAAATTCTTTCACTGCTACAACTTATGTGATCCACATCTTTCTATTACATTCCCACCAAAAATTTATTTCCTGACATATGAAGACTGCCAAGAAGGTATCCTGCCATGCAATATGAAAAATAGAGACATTTACTGAAGAGGATACAAGAAACATTGTACATAGGACAATGACACCTCAGTTCCCTTCTAAGTAGGCACTTTGGAACCTCACATAGTTCTCTCAATCGCCATCAGCTGCCCCATCCTATTTTCCTTAACCTTATCATTCTGAAATCTCTTCCCTTTCAAAGGTGACTTTAGTTTTGGGGAAATCTGGAAGTCACAGTGCACCAAATCTGAACTGTAGGGGGCAAAGTCTCCTGGGTGATTTGATGTTTTGCCACAAAACTCTTCATTAGACATAATACATGAGCAGGCATGTTGTCATGATGAAGTTGCCAATCACCAGTTGTCCATAGTTGCAGCCTTCTGAATCATCTAAATGGTTTCTGCAGAGGATTATTCAAGCTTAACACAAAATTTGATGCAGATTCTTTCCTCTGCATGCTCATTTTGAATGCGACAGCCACACAGTACACATGCTCACTCAATCGTGTCTACCGCCCACACTGACTAGTACAGTGAAACTGTCATTGTTCACACATGCGCATTCCAGTCCACTCTTCTCCGCTGTCACGTTACATCAATGTTGTGCAAAACGTCCTTGTTGTATTAAGAATGGCTGGACTTTTTCTGGACAGACCTCATATTATTCAACCGTTTAATTCATTTCAACAAATGCATTTGATTAATTTCTTCATACCTTTCTCATTTAAAGCTTTTTGCCCTTCTTAGTAGTTTTAACCTTAATATCTACATTCTATTAATTCCAAATAATTTACAAAATCTCCTATAAAGGAAAGAACAGCTTTCTGACCCATATGACAAATAGAAATTTGAAAACTTTGTTCATATTGGGTAGATTAACTCTGGGAGTCCTAAAATAGTTCACTTAATTTTGGGGATTAAAACACATGTTTACTTTAAAAATAAACTGAGCTTTCATTAAGCAAATGCCCACAATGTGCTTCTAAACATTTTAGTGACAGAGGAAAGAAAAGATCAACGCCTAATTGAATATCTTATAACTTTGCCATATTTATAGCTTGCTAGTTATAATAAAAATGTAGCTCTCACCCGTAAACTCATGTTGACTCACTAAATTTTATAAAACATTTTTGTAAAAACAAAGTTTATCAATTGCTTTGGAACTTTTACAACATGACACAAAATGTTTCAGACATGTCTGTTCTGGAGGCATAGGGAGAGCTATACAAATAAGTACTTATGTATAAGTAACCCTCAGTCTGAATTGTTCACTCCTTTGAATTCTTTCAATAAATACTTAGAAGCTCCAAAACAAAACTAAACTAAAAATATTTAATTTTTGTTTTATCATATTTTAATTGCTTATTTTTTGCAGACTAAATCCTCATTTATAAAATGGTATATGTAACTATATTTTAATTGTTTCAATATGGTATCAAAGTTAATCAAATGAGGATACAATTAGCTTTTTGATAATTACCAAACATATAATTTGTTATCCTAAAAAGTATTTTGAATGTACAGAATAAGAAAGAGGTAGACTTCGTGAATGCTTGTTCAATAGTTAAAAGCGGATGAATACAGTATATAGAAAATTTAAGTATGCTGTTTATAATCATAACTTACTACAGGATTTTTGTAACTTTCTTGGGTGAATGCACTATAACTCAACAAATTCTCCAGTACTACTTAATTTGGTATTAAGTCTTTCAAAAGATACATTTATTTATTTTACTTAAATCAAAGAGGGTAAAATATATGCTAGACAAGAAAAATGTTCCTACTGGATTCTCTTTAATATCATTGTCCCTGTCTGGGAAATGACAGTCATTAAAAGAAAATCATGAAATGTTGTAATATCTTTGTAACTAAAACATGTATGTCAATCAGCAATAAAAACATATTTTTGCTCAACTAAAAATACATTCTGTATGTTATGTCTCTGTTTTCCTTTTATACATTATGTATCATCAATAAAAAACAATTTTTATGAGTTCTTTTTCACAACATAAATTGCATTTGCTTAAAATAAAATTATGGACATGTAAATACCTTTGCACAATGCCCTAAAAAGTCACAACCTAGAATCATTCAAAAGTCCATCACAGCCACTTACCCCACAACATTCCTAACTGGCCTGAAAGATCTGTGTTGGAAATCCTCCACCCTGACAACCCAGCCCTGCTATTTAACCTTCCGCAGTGTCCAGGCTGCCATCGGGCTATACCAACATTGCTCAGAGTAGATACGTTAATATATTCAGAGTTCCCTCTTCAATGAATAACTTTGAAAATCAAATCAAATCAAAATAGTTTCCAAAAGTTCAAGCGGCTCAGCTACTTTAGGTATGTTGTTGCATGATTTCTTCCAGGGTTAATCTAATATCCTTTAGCTGTGAGGTTCAGGGGCATGTGTGTGATTTCACACTTACCCACACAGAATATGGTGTACTAGGGAGTGGTTGGTCTCCAGTGGAACAACTGCCTGAAAAACCTGGAAACATCTCTATGACACATCAGTCAAATCATGTAGCTTGGTTTCTCCTACATCAGGCTGATTTGCTATAGGAATGAATCTTTTTTGCAAGCTTTCTTGGATATATACCTCTTTAAATCTGAACTTGCAGACCTGGTGAGTCAAAAACCCAAGATAAATGTCCTTTTTATATCCATGTCTTCATATATGTAAAATTCACATGGAGGCAATTATTCACGAGAAAATACTGGAGAGTTTTGGAATTCATGCCAGCAGATGCTAAAAGTTTTATTTAAAACACATTTTGATATTATGGTGCTTTTATAACTATCTGGGTCCTTAGGCATACCTTGTTAATCTAAATAATCTTAAATAATGCTGAGTATTTTGGAGGAAAATATTGAAACGTTAGAAACATGTTATTTAAAAAAGAGCGATGAAACTCTAAACACACACTTTAGGCATAGTCAACAGAGTCACCACGCTGAATTTGGCACACATACACACATTCCAAAACATTCTACCAACCCCTGGTTTTCACTATGACCAGCTCTATCATTTACTCTCTTTAAATGAAGTTA
Organism: Mormoops blainvillei; assembly: GCA_004026545.1. Classification (NCBI taxonomy): domain Eukaryota; kingdom Metazoa; phylum Chordata; class Mammalia; order Chiroptera; family Mormoopidae; genus Mormoops; species Mormoops blainvillei. The sequence goes on along the minus strand of PVJD01001427.1, from coordinate 119,744 downwards.
ATATGGCCACTAGACCTGTGATATTTTATGTATGTAATATAGAGTAACAATGATATAACATAGTATACAGAAAATCTATTAAAGAAATGCTAAAATCGTACTTCCAGACCTGTTTCTCAAAGGTTTTCATATATAAATTGGAAGAGAGTACTGCCCCTTTGGAAGGGCTGACTTAGAATTCCTTTGAATGTTTTTGCAAATAGGGTCCAGTTCATCTTACGTCTACAATTGTAATAACTACACAACTTTTCTTGTCTTGAACAATTTATTGCATTCACTTCAGGAAGGAATAGCAAGAGATACACCGATGATTTCCCGGACGGCCTCCTATCCAGTTTTGGAAGTTAGTGGGAGACAACCCTTTCTCCAACAGTCGCTGGTGAAAGGGATCTATTAAAAAAAAAAAAAAAAGCTGCGTTGGTTTACACTGCAGATTGAATGGAGCATTAAATGACTGCATTAGTATGACTGCAGTTGGGGTAATGGTCGCCTCCAGTGGGTATGCATGTGGTAATAATACTTTCACATAGGTGCAGTAATTGTTCAAGTACCCTTACTTAATTTGTCAAGAAATGGTATCCAGAATCTTTCCAGCAAATGGCCCACACACCTCCCCTCACCCCACAGTTTTATTTTTCTCTCTTAGCAAGTGTAAATAGATAAGGAAATATGTGTACTTTCAAATTGCCACCTATGTATCATGAGGGTGGGGGACTACTGAAAAATCACTTGGAAACAGATTATAGGGGGCAGTTAGCGATACCGCCCACCAATACAGCTTAGATGCTCTTAATTCGATCACCCCGTCCACCCCTCCTCGGGCCTGGACTGTAATTTTCCGAACAGCCACCTCTCATTTGCAAATAAAGTTAAAAATCAATTCACAGACACAGAATGCTGACTTCCTGTCACTCATTTTTACAGGGGTTCTCTTTATAGAGCTGCCAGATTGTGACCGATGTGAGGGAGAGAGAGAGAGAGAGAAAGAGAGAGAGAGAGAGAGAGAGAGAGAGAGAGAGAGAGAGAGAGAGAGAGAGAATCACTTGCTTCCTAAGCAGGGATATGCCTGCGATGCGCGCCGAGAGGACTGCGGCGACTGATTTACACAGTTGGCGCGGAGGAGGGGCCGGGGGTGCGGCGGGGACAAGCTGGCGGAGGCTCCGACGATGAGCTGATCTGGGGGCTCCTGAGCGCCGCTCTCTCCGTGCGCGATTTGGGGGCGGCTGATGGATTTGCATTCGGGTTGCAGCCTTGTGTTTCGCATATTGCCTCCTAATAACCGACCTGGCGCTCCCAGTTTGGGTGCAGACATTGGTAAGTAACGTGTAATCCGATTTCAGTTATTTCCTCAGCCATTAAAGTGTCACTTTTAAAGCAGGTCAGTCTTAAAAGATGCTGCCGGCGCGAGCGTCTCCTTGGCCTGAAACGTTCCGCGGTCCCCTTCCCCGCCCTCCATCCCGCCCCCCCCTTCCCGCTTGAGAAGTGAGGGTGTTTGAATGGTGAGCTGTCAGGGGGCTAACTCTCTGCCAACAGTATCGCTGCACCTTCGTGCTTTGCCTGAGATCCCCCCCTCCGCCCCAGTACAAGTCAAATTTGGTGTGTACAGCCATACCGTTGTATTTGTATCCTCTCTTTCTCCCCTTCTTCCCCACCCCCCACTCCCTTTGCCGTCTGGCCAATGCTGGGATCTGGGATCTAGTCGCCCCCTTCCTGCATCCTTCCCGCCCCTCCCCACCCTCTTCTTCTCTCATCTTCGCACCACCCAACCCCACTCCCACGTATCCAAAGGATCAAGAGCAAAGACACCCGGAGAAGGCAAGGGCTAGTCCCGTCTCGGATTGAAGGAGGCCTCGGCAGGGACTGCGCTGTGAGTGACAACCTTTCAGGAAGCGAAAAAGAGAGAGACCCAGACACCAAGCCAGGGCTTTGCCGGACCGCGAAGCTCACCACTGAATCGAGAGCACAGAGATTTTAAATGACAATAATAAATAAATAAATAAATAAATAAATAAAAACCAGTCTGGGACACTCACGATGCCTGCCTGCCTGCCACCCAGGGCATATTAAAGCTGTGGTCGTGAGCTCTCTGTCACTAACATCGCCGCGCTAGGTGAGCGCCCCGCTCTCCCATTGGTATGCAGCGACCATTTCCCTGCAAGTCTCAAAGGTGGAAACACTTAGAAGGATTACAAGCGTGATTTGGTGGCCTTTCTAAAAGTTGGCGGCCAGAGGAGGAGAAACTGCAAGGCTACGGCATGATGGATACAATTCAGCCTTCCGGAGAGTTTGCAGCTCCGGCTGGGAAGTCCCTTGGAGCAAACCTCGGAGATCGCGAGCGCCCTGCACTGATAGGTACCACCCCGCCACCCTTTCCTACTTTGCCTAATTGAAACCAGTATTTCCTGAATGTAGGATGTGCATTGTAGAGCACATAGACTTTGGCTGCGGTGGCTTTTTTACGCTCACAGGTGCTAGGGGTTTGTTGCATTTTTAAACTGCATCATTTAGCTAGCTGTAAGGACGATGGTAGAAAGAGAGGTACTGGAGACTAACATAACCTCGGACCCCTTTTCTGGGGGAGGAAATCGTAAGTAACTCCATCAAATAGGTCAGGTGGAGGAGCAAAGTGCCCCTCCCCCAGTGGATCGCTCACTGGTGTTGTAAAAGACAGAAGAAAAACGGCTTGAGCTTTTAATCATTTTCCGTTTCTAAACAGACCTATTGTGCCTTTTGCCTGGCTGCAGCAGATTAGAAAATGATCTGTAAAAGGCTCAGAGCTCTTCAGAAAATGAATGATGCAGCATTTTAATTATTGTTCCAGGGTAGATAGTTTTGCTTCAGTATTGGAATATGTATCCTGGATATGTGGGAATTAGTGGGTTCGGAGAGCAGGGGAAAGGGAGGGGGAAGTAGGAAACGGGCACATGGGGGAGAAAGGGCTTCTTGTCCTCCCCGTGGACAAAACAAATGATGCCGGGCGCTCCTAGCAGGAAGCGGACAAACCCGGAGATTCAGGTCCCTTTATCCCAACTTTTGGAGCTGTATACTGAGATAAAGGAAAGGACATGGGTGAAATATCCTTTAGGACATGGCCCAAATCAAGAATTTAGGGGGTTGTAGTTCAAGGGAAACAGACAAGGGTTGCAAAGAGGGCCTTCACTGTTACTAGGAAGCTGAGGGAAGTCTCCTGGTTACCCATGGAATCCATCGCATCATGGTTTGCGATAAAATCGGTGAAACAGCCACCGCCTCTGCACGATGGGTACAGAAGGTGGTGTGTGAGTGTGTGTGTGTGTGTGTGTGTGTGCGCGCGCGCGCGCGCACGCGTGGGAGGGGGAGGTTGGCAGCTGGTGATGGAGATGGGATCGCTCTGGTTCTGAGCTCAGGCTGTCGGTGTTGGTCTGAAACCTATCTGAGAAATAGGGTGTGTCTGGAATATTAAGGCCGTAGTATGTTAAAGAACCCTGCCCACCTGCTTACTTAATCTCTGATGGCGGCTTCCAATCTTAGCTACTGTGGAGCAACACTTGTGCGGTCATTTTAAATGCAAAATATAATGCAAACAACTGACATTAAGGGGACGTTTTGTTGACTTAGGTTATTCATATATTTCTTAGGATGGTGAGAGAATGACACATTTGTATTTTTCTTTAAAATTTGGTTTTGCAAGGAGCACTTTAAGGGATAGCCACATCTACAAGCTAACTTTGAGCCCTCAGGCAATTGAGGGTCTGTCTAGGTTTTCAGAGACCAGAAAGTCCCTGCCTTCCTCATGAGTTGGTGACAGGTGTGTGTGTGTGTGTGTGTGTGTGTGTGTGTGTAGGGGAGGTATGCATTGATGACACACAGTTCACACTAAGTGGATTTGTTTGCTTCACACTTGTCCCCCTATCCAGTTTCTCCACTAAAATTCATTTATCCCCCTGGCAGGTGGGACTGTGAAACGGTTAGTTGAGCCTTTAAAAATTCTTCTTAAAGGGCTCCTGTGAACTATAATCTGGTGTCCCCTCTATAGTGAAACATCTTCCCTCAGTCATCTCCACAACATGACTCCCTGTCATCCACTTCCCTGAAATAGTTGGAATGAATATATATATATATATATATCCATCCCAAGAGGTCTTCCCCCTGGAAGAAAGTGTAATGTGTCATTGTTACTCAAGTGTTCTGCATCTCCTTCCAGAGCATCGACTTCTCTCTGTTTTTAAAAAGGTAGAAGGAAGCACATGGCTTTTGAATCCAGGGAAAAGGTTTTGCGCTGCAGCACAATAAAAGCACTCTGGTGCAAAGAGATAGAAGCAAATTGCAGGAGAAACTCTGTTCAAGTCTCTCGCCTGCTTGAGCTCTTATTCCGGACACTGAAGCGAAATTAACAATATTCAGCTCTTCTGTTTTGGGACCTGAATTTACCTATATCCCCCTCTTTGGAGAGAAGTGTCTGTGTTATGAAAAGGATAATTCCAAGAGACAGTCGTACTTTTGAACACGCTACATTAGAGAAAGGTGCTTTGGGAACTAGAGGAGCAAACCAGTCAGGCCATAGTTTCCTTGAGAGTTAAGAAAAGAGAATGGAAAAAATGCCTACACTCCCACCCCCTAGCATCTCCGCCTTTCCCACTAAAGGAATGTTTGCCCGTGGGTTGATCTCTTCCTTTTTTCACTTATTTTGACGGTTTATCTCGACCCCTACACTTCTTTCCCACCCCCCACCCCTTACGCATACACACACACACACACACAGACACTTTAGTCTGGGCTTCCTGGTGCTGGCCTCGGAACCCTTGCAGAACGCGTTCCCCTTCTTGGAGCTCATTTTCGTGACGTGGAAAGCCAGTTCCAGGGTTACAGCACACATTGGAAAAAATTAAAAAGCCAGCGCGAGAGAAGTCCGGGATTCTGCTCTGTGACTGAGCCGGCCTTCCTCCCGCCCTTCCTCCCGCCCTTCCTCCCAGTGCCCGATGCTGTGCTGCCGGCGCCTAAAGAAAGCAGCTTGGGCAGCGGCAGCGGCAGCAGCAGCGAAACTGGAAGCCTGCAGCAGCCCCTTCCCCTCCCTCCTCTATTGAGAGGCCAAGCGGCCGTTCCGCGTCCAAAAGAAGCCCATTGAAAGGCCCATTGCATTCCCGGCACGTCTCAAGCTCGCTGCCCTTTTTTCCTCTAAGTCTCCCCCCACCACTCCATTTATCTATCCCCTTTTGCTTCAGTGAGAGAGAGGGAGAGAGAATCCTTAAACTCAAGCGCTTCTCTCCCCCCCCCACCCCCAATGTTCAATGCTTAAAAAAAAATCTCCTGCAAAATAGGTAAGTTGAAGACATCTGGAGCCTTGTTTGCCTAAATCTTAGGATCTCAAAAAATAAGAAAAATATTTACGTAAAAATGGTGAAGAAAGAACTTATGTAGATTTTAATATTTTATAAGGGAGCCTAACTGATACTGCACTGGAGTCTCAGCTGCCTTCTCTCTTTTTCTTCATTTAATTGTTGAGTATTGCATGCCGGAGGCAGATTTCTCTTTGCTTTCTCACTGCTTTCCTTACAGCCGTGTACATTGTATGTACGTTTAATGTAAAGATTTATTCTTTTCACTCTCCCTATAAATTATATCATTATGTTTTAAGTTAGAGGGTAGACTAAATATTTCCTTAATGCATGTCACTAAGTGTGAAGAGAAAATATATGCTAAAAACTCCAGTTTATTTTTATTGATTGAGAACAACCATTCAATTTCTATGGACATTTCAGTGACTCAGAAAGGGCAATCTAATAAAGCTGCATTATTATAATTTATTTATGTATGCATTTTCATATACTGATGACATTAGGCAAGGAAAAAGAGCCATGAGGAAGGGTTTGTATTAGTAGAATAGTGCACTGTATTTCTTCTGATTAAAAAAGAATGATGCCTTTCCTTGAAATGTATTTCATGTGATCGATCATTTATCAGTAGGTGAGTATCAAGGTTTCCCCATTCTTGCCTTTAACTACCCACTGTCCTCTAACCAGCCATCCGCTGGTCCAGTTCCAGATTTATACAGGGTTCTTCAGTTGATCTTGAAGGCATAGATACACATTCTTAACCAAGCTGTTAATACAGACACTCCCAGGCCCAGCATCCTTTAAATGTCACTATCTTTAGCTCTGACAAGTGCATACGCTTGTTCTTTAGAAAGGACTGTCACTTCTAGAGGGTTTAAAGAGCCAAATGATACATATATAAAAGTTATTTAATTGAAGGAGATGTTAATAATCTGTGTTTGGGCAAAGGAGGTGGAGGTACAGTGTGTTACTAAGCATATACTATAATTAAGCATGATGTAATCATTTCTTAAGAGAAACCTTAAGTTTTTCTGAGATACCAATCATTTTATACATCTCAACATCTGATATTAGGCAGTGGATTCATATGTTATAATACTCCTTAATCTAATCACATATTTTAATCGTGTTTTTTCATGAGTAGAAACCTATAATTTAAAGGACTTTTTCTTTTCCCACCAGAGTTCAGATCAGATCTCTGATGGTCACCTCTGATACCAATGTGAGTTTTAAGAGGCAAACAGGTGTAGTGGCCAAATTGTTGCCATTGTTACTGAATCTGCCTATACCTAAAAGACATTGCTGTATACCAATTCCCTTGCTTGTTGTAAGTGGCAGTAAAGGCTTATTTTTTGGTATGACATGCTCTTTAAGAAGTATAGCAGGACACCATCATCACATGGTACAATATTTCAGTTTCCTAAGTTTAAAATATAGAACAAATTAGACACGATGATAGGTCATTTTGAGTGTCAGTTCAACAGCTGTTGAAGTTTTTATTTTACTCCTAAAAAGCCCCCCATGTAGGAGTCAATTAAAATAGTGCATAAGACTAACAGCTAAAATTTCTGCATCTTTATTTCTGTTGCAGTTTTGTAATCAACCACGGATGATGAAACCTTCCATAGCTGAGACACTTCACAGGGGAAGGATGCTGTGGATTATTCTTCTAAGCACAATTGCTCTAGGATGGACTACCCCAATCCCCCTGATAGAGGACTCAGAGGAAATAGATGAGCCTTGTTTTGATCCATGCTACTGTGAAGTTAAAGAAAGTCTCTTTCATATACATTGTGACAGTAAAGGATTTACAAATATTAGTCAGATTACTGAGTTCTGGTCAAGGCCTTTTAAACTGTATTTGCAGAGGAATTCGATGAGGAAATTGTACACCAACAGTTTTCTTCATTTGAATAACGCTGTGTCCATTAACCTTGGGAACAATGCATTGCAGGACATTCAAACGGGAGCTTTCAATGGTCTTAAGATTTTAAAGAGGCTGTATCTACATGAGAACAAACTAGATGTCTTCAGAAATGACACATTTCTCGGCTTGGAAAGTCTCGAATATCTGCAAGCAGATTACAATGTCATTAAACGTATCGAGAGTGGAGCATTTCGGAACCTAAGTAAACTGAGGGTTTTGATTTTGAATGATAATCTCATCCCCATGCTTCCAACCAATTTATTTAAGGCTGTCTCCTTGACGCATTTGGACCTGCGTGGAAACAGGTTAAAGGTTCTTTTTTATCGAGGAATGCTAGACCACATTGGCAGAAGCCTGATGGAGCTCCAGCTGGAAGAAAATCCCTGGAACTGTACATGTGAGATTGTGCAACTAAAGAGTTGGCTGGAACGCATCCCTTACACTGCCCTGGTGGGAGACATCACCTGTGAGACCCCTTTCCACTTTCATGGAAAGGACTTGCGAGAAATCAGGAAGACAGAGCTCTGTCCCTTGTTGTCTGACTCTGAGGTGGAGGCTAGTCTGGGCATCCCCCACTTGTCATCCAACAAGGAGAATGCATGGCCAACCAAGCCTTCCTCAATGTTGTCCTCTGTCCATTTTACTGCTTCTTCTGTTGAATACAAGTCTTCAAATAAACAACCCAAGCCCACCAAACAGCCCCGAACACCAAGACCACCCTCCACATCCCAAGCTTTATACCCTGGTCCAAACCAGCCTCCCATTGCTCCTTACCAGACCAGACCACCCATTCCCATTATATGCCCTACTGGGTGTACCTGTAATTTGCACATCAATGACCTTGGCTTGACCGTCAACTGCAAAGAACGGGGATTTAATAATATTTCTGAACTTCTACCAAGGCCACTGAATGCCAAGAAACTGTACCTGAGTAGCAATCTGATTCAGAAAATATACCGTTCTGATTTCTGGAATTTCTCTTCATTGGATCTCTTGCATCTCGGGAACAATCGTATTTCCTATGTCCAGGATGGGGCCTTTATCAACCTGCCTAACCTAAAGAGTCTCTTTCTCAACGGCAATGATATCGAGAAACTGACACCAGGCATGTTCCGGGGCCTACAGAGTTTGCACTATTTGTACTTCGAGTTCAATGTCATCCGGGAAATCCAGCCTGCAGCCTTTAGCCTCATGCCCAACTTGAAGCTGCTGTTCCTCAACAATAACTTGTTGAGGACTCTACCAACAGACGCCTTTGCAGGCACGTCCCTGGCTCGGCTCAACTTGAGGAAAAATTACTTCCTTTACCTTCCTGTGGCTGGTGTTCTAGAACACCTGAATGCCATTGTCCAGATAGACCTCAATGAGAATCCGTGGGACTGTACCTGTGACCTGGTCCCCTTCAAACAGTGGATTGAAACCATCAGCTCAGTCAGTGTAGTAGGTGATGTGCTTTGCAGGAGCCCCGAGAACCTCACCCACCGGGACGTGCGCACTATTGAACTGGAAGTTCTCTGCCCAGAGATGCTGCACACGGCGCCAACTGGAGCATCACCAGCCCAGCCTGGAGATCCTCACCTTCCTGGGGGGCCGACCAGTGCATCACCTTATGAGTTCTCACCCCCTGGGGGCCCGGTGCCGCTTTCTGTGTTGATTCTCAGCCTGTTGGTTCTGTTCTTCTCAGCAGTCTTCGTTACCGCAGGCCTCTTTGCCTACGTGCTCCGACGGCGCCGGAAGAAGCTGCCTTTTAGAAGCAAGCGGCAAGAAGGTGTGGACCTCACCGGAATCCAGATGCAATGTCACCGGCTTTTCGAGGATGGTGGAGGAGGTGGAGGTGGAAGTGGAGGTAGTGGTCGACCCAATCTTTCCTCCCCAGAAAAGGCCCCTCCTGTGGGTCACGTGTATGAGTACATCCCCCACCCAGTGACCCAGATGTGCAACAACCCCATCTACAAGCCGCGCGAGGAGGAGGAAGTGTCTGTTGCCTCAGTCCAGGAAGCAGGGAGTGCGGAGCGTGCGGGCGCCGGGACACAGCCGCCAGGAATGGGGGAGGTTCTCCTAGGAAGTGAGCAGTTTGCTGAGACGCCCAAGGAGAACCACAGCAACTACCGGACCTTGCTGGAGAAAGAAAAGGAGTGGGCCCTGACAGTGTCCAGCTCCCAGCTCAACACCATAGTGACGGTGAATCACCATCACCCTCACCCTCATCACCCAGCAGTCGGTGGGGTTTCAGGGGTAGTTGCAGGAACTGGGGGAGACATGGCTGGGTTCCGCCACCATGAGAAGAATGGTGGGGTGGTGCTCTTTCCTCCGGGGGGAGGCTGTGGTGGTGGCAGTATGTTATTAGACCGAGAGAGACCACAGCCAGCCCCCTGCTCAGTGGGGTTCGTGGACTGTCTCTATGGCACAGTGCCCAAATTAAAGGAACTGCACGTCCACCCTCCTGGCATGCAATACCCAGACTTACAGCAGGATGCCAGGCTTAAAGAAACCCTTCTCTTCTCGGCTGGAAAGGGCTTCACAAACCACCAAACCCAAAAAAGCGATTACCTCGAGTTAAGGGCCAAACTTCAAACCAAGCCGGATTACCTCGAAGTCCTGGAGAAGACAGCATATAGGTTCTGACTGAAAAGTAAAGATAAATTAGTGCTTTTTTTTTTCAAAAGAAAAATGAAAGAAATATATCCCTTGCTCCCTTTACATTTTTCCCAATAAACCCATTCTCACAAACTTCCCTGTCCAGAACAGAACTGAAACCGCATGATAACTAGAAAATACAGATGTGTGTGCTCCCCTCGCAGATGTGATTTGGAGGAAGGGCCATACTCAGATCATTAATCAATGAAGTGCCTTCGCAGACTTTTGCCAGCAAATGTTATCATTATTTTTTTTTATACTGAAATTTGAGACATTGACTGTGCCATGTATAAGGTATACTGGGGATCGTTGTATTGATCCTAATTAAGTAAAATTCAATGTATCTTTTTATTTTCAGTAACTTTTTTTTTTTTTAGTTTAGTTTTGTTTGACTGGGAGCGGAGAAAACAAATTGAATTTTGTGTCTCTCTTTCCTCTTCCCATCATGGCACAGACCCTGTACATGTATTAACAATGCAGTTTGCTGCATGCCTGGAAACTGCAAGATGGGGAGGGAGGGGGCGGGTCTTGCTCGAATGTTCTCACCCACTCTTTTTTCTCTCCCACACATAGCCACAAGCGAATCACAAATCCCTGCACACAGGTCCCTAACCTAAAGCCTCTTGCTTCTGGTGCAGGTATACACACACACACTCATACACAGAGACACTACTCCCATTCCAACCAATCTAATTCGCTCGGGTTTGATCCATTTGTCTCCTTTCTATAGCTCCACCTTTCCCTTCACCCCTAGTGTACAGCTCACAACAACTCTACGGCCGCCTAGGAAAAGTCATATTCTAGGCTGGATCCTAGGAAGTGGAGGCCTGGTGGTTTAAGAGCCAGAGGCACACACCTAGGGATTAGCATCCTCTTTGTGACACTTCATCCTGATGCCAAGATTTTTTGGAGAACATCTGCACTTTCTTATATATATATATATATATATATAAAAAAGCAACTGGGTATATATCACTAACAGCTTTGTAGGAAGCACTTTTAATGTTTTCTCTCACACACAAAGATTCAAAAGAAATGTGCATATATTTATTCTGTAATTTCAGTTATTATAAATTGTAAAGGTAATGTTTAATCATTGTATAGTGATTATGCGTCTGGTATAGCTTTCCTAATAAAAAGTTTTTGAAAAACATAATACATTATATATAGAGGATACAAAGCTTGAACCTTTAACTCCAGCTATGCCATGCCTTTCATGCTCACATTTAAAAAAAAAATCTTTCTTTTACTCATGATACAGAAAGATAGTTTATTAACCAGTTTGATGCACTGTGACGTTGATATATCTTATAACCCCCCCATGCCATACCAGGATACAATTGGGACTTTAAAAATGTGATTTATATAGTTCACTTATTTTTTATTGGATTATTATTTCAAACTTAGTACCCCAATGATGCGCCTTTTTACCCTAGGCAGGATGCAATTGGGAAAAAAATAAAGTAACTAGATTGCTAAAAAGTCTAGCATTAAGTGGAGGTATTTGAATATTCAGGCATAGTAAGACAGTAAATGATAAAAGTGAAAGAAAATTTGCTATTCTTATATTAAAAACATGCGCAGTAAAATTACACACACACATACACTAACAAATCAAAATCTAAGGCCTTGTGGTCAATTTGACTGTCAGAGCCCTGTTATCCGTGAAAGTTGTCACATATTTAGCTACTATTTTTTCCAACCACATATAGCAACTGGCCCCAGTCATGCTCAAACTAAGTCAGAGAATGTTGAAGGAATTTTTCTTTCTTTATAACATTGAAACGATGTTTAAAATTAATCTGACAACAATCCAAGTTATGATCCATTTACATGTAAGCGAAACCAAAGAATTAGGATGTTTAAGGTGCCAGTACTTGTTCATGAAAGAAACTGAGTTGATAGAGCTGCGGGAGGCACTTATCTCATTGGGCCATTAGAGGGCAGCAGAGCTCCAGAGATTCACAGACCCTGTGCAGCTGCGGAATTGTGTAGTGAGCACGTGTTCTCTGCTAGTGTTTCCTCAAGCTGCCCTTAGTAGAAATTATCATTATGTGTTGAATGTAATTCACAGGTCACTGATGCCTTACATCACATTTTTTTTTCATAAAAAAAGGAGACTAACAGCTTCTAAAGCTGTGTAACTGTTGTAAAACTAAGGCATTGTACTTGAAAAAAAAGAAAAAAGAAAAAAACAGCCCTGTGAATGTCGAGAATGTATTTAATGTATCTCTTGTTTAATGACACATGGGTATCAGCATAGGTATGCATAAAATCAAAAACACAAGTATATCAATATAAAAATGCAACTTTTCAGGGCTACTTTACATTTGGCACACTGCACCGAAAAATTTTGCCCTCTATTATTTGAGGTATATTTTGAAATTACTTTTGAGGGAGAAAGACCCGCAAACGTGATTCACTATTTCTCTAGACACAATATTGAAATGTAGCTCTTCTTATGCAAGAGAATCAGGCCCACAATTAAAGAGGTGTTGTTCTTTTTTAAAAATTTTTCTCCTTTTCTTTTCACTTTCCCAGAAGTCACCTTGTTCATAGTTATCTTACTTTCTTTATTCTTTTTAAAACATTTCTCCTTAAGTCACTTAAAGTCTTTTTCTAAGACACAGAAAGTCAGTACTAAACTTTAAGTGTTTTAAAACCTGATTTATGAAGCCCTTTTAAGCTAGTGATTTATCAGGTTCTTTTAATTAAATATTTTGGCGAATAGTAGAGAACATTTGCTTAATAAAAACTCAAAGTACAAAGCTAGATATTTCTGACAGTAATCATCATTTTTTTAATAAATGGTCAATTATACAAAGCAGGCTAAAGTGCAATCCCTAAAGATCCTGGTGCTTTTACATTTAAAAAAATGAGAATTCATAAACCATATCAAATTACAATACAACTTGATAATTATAATGTTTATATTTTATTTATTAAAAACAGAAAGTAAGATTTCTTAAATATAGGTAATAATTTTATCCTTGAATGAGAAATAAATTTATTTAGTGAAAATAAATTTATATGAGAATGAAATTTTGTAATAAAGAAGATAATTTTTTTGCATCCATGGAGTTTTATACCCCTTGTCTAGGCCACTTATTTTTGTTGTGCATTAGAATTACTTAAGTTAATTTTAGTTTATAATAACAGATATATTTTCTTAAAGTACCATGGGTACTGATATAGGTACTATGATTAGAATTTGATCCATGTTTTTGCTTATTTTGCTGCATTAAAATGCTTATTTTTGAGAAAAAGGCATATTACTGTTCGCTTCATGGTGATGGTCAATTTGACTGAAGCAGACCCAGGTCCAGGGAATATTTGTTATTATTCACTGAGATTTTGTCATAAATTATAGTAATAGTACTTAAAGTAATAAAATGTATTGCAAATGTCCCTTTAACTATGAGATGGTGAGTGTAACGTGATTAAAGATGATATATTAGTCTGATCCCATAATAGTTTTAACATATCACACACAGAATTATTTGTGAATGCTTTTATGTTTTTATTTAAAAATTATATTAGTTCATCTAATTGCAAAACACTAAAAATAATATATAATGTATAAGGATGATAACCATATTTTTTAAAAAAGTGCAGAGAGAGAGATAACAAGTAAAATTTAATGATTAATTGAGTTTTAAAAGTTTTTTTCTTACCTAAGAATGTTAGCTTTAAACCCTTGGTATCTAAAAAGAACATTTGTGTTTAGCATTATGAACAGTGATAATATAATTGCCGAAGGTAAGGACTTTAACTACTAAAACACATTATTTTGATTCATTTAGTATAAATTCATTGTTCATACAGGCCTGTCTTTGGGCAATTATGTTGTGCAAGCCAATAAATGTTGCATTTTTTTAAAATGGCTCTGACAAAGGGCACATTCACGAGATGCTTTTCGATGTGTGAGACACATGACTGTAACAAGTCAAGATAATATGAGAGGAAATGGTAATAAAAGAACACTCCATTTTAAGTGATTTGAGCTAATTTAATTTGAACTTGGACATTTATAACGTACACTTAGCTCAAAATCGTCAACTGTGAAACTTCAGGTGAACAGAGCATAAATAGCTATCACTAATTTCACCACATAAGTATTCTGTTTAATATACTATAGGCCTTTTAAATGTAATAGGAGCAATAACACAATCGTGTGTGTGTTTATATACCTATATATAGTACTATTATATATGTATATACTTTGTATATACATGTATATAGTTTATATATGCTGGATTATACTTACATGTAAATTAGGCATTTTCTCTCATGTATAACAGTATCAGTTTTATGCATTTATTTTCCTTGCTTCTGTCTGGCCCCCAAGCAAGTGAAGCTGGGTGAAATTATGAATCTTCAGTTTAAGAATAGTTACATGTAAAAAGTAACACTGTAATTAATATTTCTGAATTTAAAAGTTCTTTTATCTTCCAGTCTGTTTCATTTTATTCTTTAAGTCATAGTGGAGAAATTTCAGTCCAATTGTGATTTATTTTAAGTCTTTAGAGTAAAGAAACTAATCTCTTACAAATATGCAACATAAGTCAAATGGAAAACAAGTGCTCCTTTTTCATTTTTCTATTTCTAGAATAAATTTTACAGGTTAAAACAATTTCAGTAGATTTATTAATTTGATAAGACCTTTGTAATTTATCTAGGCATGTAGAAAATGTGAAATCTTGAAGGTAAAATTAAGGGAAGTAAAGAAACTAAGATTCTCATCACCCTATTTTACTCCTTTTAGTATTATCCTTTATTTTTAAATGTATAATAATAGAATTAATAATATACAGAGATGACCATTTTAAGTACGCTTTTACAAAATCTAAATGGAAAGAGGAAAACTTTCCAACTCAAGAAAGCAGGTGTAGACCGGGGGTTCGCTAGTGATGAAGAGGTAATGGTTTGAGTAGCTTCTTTAATTTTGATATTTACTCATGAAAATAACACACATATTTTTGAGAATATGATTGTTTCCTCTATATTGCACTGATATACATAATGTTTAACATGTTTTTAAAATTCTAATAGAAAATAATACTTGTGGTGAATCTTCAATGATATATAGCCAGAGGTATAATAATAAATTTGCAGTTGATACTCATCTTACAATGTCTTTAAACATCAAAACACAGATGAACATTACTAAAAGCAGGCATTCCTCATTACCAGCCAGTGATTTATAAAAGACCCAACATACCTAATTAAATGTTTTTTAAATTATATTTATGCCACTTGTTCATAAGATGAGTTGTACAGTGAACTGATAGAGGTTGCACTGTATAAGACTTTATCAAAATCAGTTTCATCAAAAACAATGTGCTAGTGACCAGTAAAACAAATCTGAATACTTCAATTCAACTGCAGTAATTATCAGGTTGTTCTTCTGATATCAAAAGTTACTGCATTATTAATACTATATTACATATGAACACAGGGCTTTTGTATTTTTGACACATTTTACTACAAACTTCTAAGTTTAAAGTTCATTTGAATAATAGAAGAATATGTAATGATTTTTGGTAGCATTTAAAACAAGAGCATAACTTTCCTAACCCGGGGGTGGCAAAGTTAGCTTTGAAAAAAAAAAAAGTGCTGAACAAAGATTATGTTCAAGTGGATAAATGTAAAGTTCTCTTCTCCCTCCTGCCCCTGTTCCTTTCCCTCTTCCTGACAACCCCACTTCTAACTTCTGTTTCTGACTTAGCTCTAGATATTATTAGGATGAAGGGCACATTCACTAAACTCAAAGTAGGTGCCAAGGCAAGACCGGGTGTTGATGAGAATTCTTGTACCCAGTGATAAAATGTCCAGTTCGCTTACCTTTGTACTACCCAGACTGAGAAAATAATTCAACGTACCTCCCTTCATTGTGAAATAATTTATAAGAATGGAAAAAA
Organism: Mormoops blainvillei; assembly: GCA_004026545.1. Classification (NCBI taxonomy): domain Eukaryota; kingdom Metazoa; phylum Chordata; class Mammalia; order Chiroptera; family Mormoopidae; genus Mormoops; species Mormoops blainvillei. The sequence goes on along the minus strand of PVJD01001427.1, from coordinate 103,947 downwards.
TAATCAGAACCTATAATAATAAAAATAGAACTATTTGTGGAAATCAAAAGAAAATCAAAAACTACTTTAAAAATATGGAACCTTTCTTAAAAATCCTCAAAGCCTTGTTTTCCTTCTCTGAAATGCCCTTTGTCTTTGCTGTGGCATCCAAAATATTTGTGTAATTAATATTAAAATACAACTGTAAAATATTTGTGTTAAGACCACCTCCTCTTACTGGAATTCACACATTTTCAGTAGTTTTTTTTCTTACTTACAGTGTAAACTTTCTGATTATTATGCTGCTATAGTGTTGCTTGGAATTCTAAGTTTCTTTTTTCCCCCCACAGAATTCTGGTAAAACATTTTATTTTAAAATGTCTTTTTTTGGCCTGTGGTAACTAACATTTGAAATTCTATTTTATTAAATTTATTGAGGTGACACTGGTTAATTGGGTCATATAGGTTTCAAGTGTACATTTATATGATACATAATCTGTATGTTGCATTGTGTGCTCACCACCCAAGTAACTTTATAATAAAAATAAGTCTGTCAGTATGTTACTATAAATCATATACTATATAATTGGATAAGAAACTCCATAAAGTCTAGAGACAGAAAGAGAAAGGGAGAGAGAAAGAAGCATCCATATGTTTTTCCACTATTTATGCATTTATTGGTTTCTTCTTGTATGTGCCCTGCTGTCCGGACCAGCGATCAAATCCTCAGCCTTGGCCTACTGAACGACATGCTAACCAACTGGGCTATCTGACCAGGGCTTAAATTGGGTATATTATATTGAATTGAGGGGTTTTTTTGCTTGTTTGTTTTTTTCCGCATTTGTACTTTTCTTTCCCAGGTTTGAATTTAAAAGTGAAATCTGTTATTCCATTTCTAATTAATGGTTCATTAGAGGCTTTACTTTTCTAGCCCTAAATAAAAGGAAAGTGGATTAGGAAATGTTAACAGGTATAAATGATCTGCCTGTGGAATAATTAGGTCCATGAACCTCTCACTTTTCCTTCAGGAAATCTTCCTCAGCAAGAAAGACAATGAGAAGAGAAAGAGGGGCAATGAAAATGCTCTCCCTTTCTGAAAACCCTTTGATGAAGTTTTATTGCAAAGTTGGAACTACACTTTCATATTAACCTTTGGCGTTCTTTCTTTGGAAGAGGTTAAATCCCATTATTGGTTCACTTCATCTTTCAACATGATTCTAAACCACTTTAATTATCGTCTGTTAACATTGGACATGAAAGCAAACCTTAACAGTAACTAAACCAACTATATTTAAATTAAATTCTAATATAAAACAAATCACAAGAATAAATTAACAGTGTATATTAAAATATTTACCTTAATTCATGATACATATCTTTAGAATGAATTATGAAATCTTCTTTTTCTTTATCTTTTTAATTAGTAATTTTTCTGTACAAATAAGAATTCTTCATTGCCACCTACTTAATTTTTGGGCACATTAACAAAACTTTTTCTGAGCCCCATACCAGAATTCACTTAAGGAAGATAACCTGATTATTAATACTTAATTAAGAAAACTTGATTGTTATTTATCAAAAATTGATTGTAATTTATCATGTAATATATCCCAGAGTTACAACTATCCCAGACCCGAACATATGTAGTTTAAAGCATTTTTTATTACCTTCAATGTTGTTCTCTTCTGTTTGTATTTATGATTTAACTTTTAACAGTGTAAATCATATTGAAATTGCTCCTTAATTTGGATCATATACTTTTTTTTCTCTTTATAAATGTGGGCAACTGATAGCTGAACATTGCTCAGATGAGTTCTGCATATATATTTTATTTACCAACATCTTTATGAAAGAAGTAACAGTTTATTGCACAGATATAATTCTTAAAAAGTTTTAATTTCAGGTCCAAAGTGGGATAAATATAATGTGAAGTGCTGAACAATATAAGAAATCTAGTTGCTAGAGTTTTATTTAAGAAACCAGGTTTGAGTTTAATAATAAATCACTTCAACTCACATTAATTCAAACATGGCTACCCAGTTCCGAGATAACACATTCACTGCCCCCACCTTATTACAAAATGTAAGCTAACATCTCTGTAAATCTTTTGTCTTATTTTTTAGTTTATTTCTCTTTTTAATATTGTAGGGTTCATGCTGCTACATTTGTCCCACTTTTTTCCCACTCTGCCCGTTCCACCCAGCCCACCCTCCACTTCCGTAATCAGTCCCTCACAGCTGTCCCTGTCCATGGGTCTTTCGTACACATTCTTTGACTAACCCTTTCACCTTCTTTCAATCAGTCCCCACCTCTTACCTCCCATCCCCCTTCCCTCTTGCAGCTGTCAGTCTGTTCCATGATTCTAAGCCTCTGGTTCTATTTTGCTCATTAGTTTATTTTTTTCATTAGATTCCTCTTATAGGTGAGATCATCTGGTATTTTTCTTTCAGCAATTGGCTTATTTCACTTAGCATAATAGTCTCCTCTTGTATCCCTGCTGTTCTGAAAGATAGGAATTCCTTCTTTCTTTCTACTATGTAGTATTCCATTGTGTAGATGTACCATAGTTTTGGGGTATTTTTTGTTTTTTGTTTTTGGTTGGTTTGTTTTTATTCACTCATCTACTGATGAGCACTTAGCCTTTTTCCAAATCTTGGCTATTGTAAATAATGCTGCTATAAACATGGGATGCATAAATTCTTTTGAATTGGTGTTTCAGAATTCTTCAGGTATATTCCCATCAGTGGAATTGCTGGGTCAAAAGGCAGTTCCATTTTTAATTTTTTGAGGAAATTCCATATTGTTTTCCACAGTGGGTGTGCATTCCCACCAACAGTGCACTAGGGTTCCCTTTCCTCCACATCCTCACCAGCACTTATTGTTTGTTGATTTGTTTATGATGGCCATTCTGACTGGTGTGAGGTGATATCTCATTGTGGTCTTAATTTGCAACTCCTTGATGGCTAGTGAGGTTGAGTATTTTTTCATATGTCTATAGGTCATCTATATGTCCTCCTTGGAGAAGTGTTTTTTCAGGTCTGTTTTCTATTTGGGTTACTTTTCTTCCTGGTGTTGAATTGTGTAAGTTATTTATATGTTTTAGAGATCAAATCCTTGTCTGATGCATTGTTGGCAAACATGTTCTCCCACACAGTCTGTCCCTTTCTCATTTTGATGGTGGTGTCTTTAGCTGTGCAGAAACGTTTTAATTTGATGTAGTCACATTTATTTATTTTTTCTTTATTTCCCTTGTCCTAGGAGATACATCAGTAAAAATATTGCTATGTGAGATATCTGAAATTTTACCGCCTGTGTTTTCTTCTAGAACTTTCATGGTATCATGACTTATAGTTAAGTCTATTATCCATTTTGAGTTGATTCTAGTATACGGAGTAAATCATGTGTCTTAGATAAGGGAAAGGGAGGAAATAGTATCCTGGGTAATTTTTTGGCAAACTACTCTCTGCCTGTCCTAACTGCAACATAAACAGTTCCACTCATTTCCACTGCTAGGGGGCATCACAGAATAATGGAAAGCAATGTTGGAAACAGAAAATGAAGAGAAAGAGAAGACAATGTGTAGTAAGTTGGGAAAAACTACTGAAGTAATTCTGATATGCCCACTCACTGACCCCTACTGTTGGAACTATTGTCCTCAGCAAGTATCTTTATTGGAAATTGGAAACCAAGCAAATACTTTATCTTTCAATATATGCAGGTTGTTAATTTCCATATTTGTACTGGGGTTAAGGTTTTATTTTCTGAAAATATAATATTAAATAAAACAAGGCATACATACAAGATAGATATTCAATTTAAAATATTTTAATATCTTCTGTACCAACCAAAAGTACCAGATTTTACACTTACAGTGACATGATATGACTAGCTCTATTCTCATATTTCAGTCTCTGACTTTTTGTGGGGGAAAGTGGGTTAAAAGTAGGAGGTTAATGAAGAATTGAGTGGGTGATCTTATGGATAAATATTAAAATATTTTACTACCTTGCAAGATCCAAATTTTAATGCACAACAAACACATTTTTACTTAGGTAAAGCAAGACTTTAAAAAGAGAAATAAAAGTATCTATGTTCTTATTAAAGTCTGAATCTTGGAAATGTTACTATGATCATATTCTTCTCTATCTTATGAAAGGATATGATAGAGTATTCAATGAGAGTTTAACTGATAGTAAATTTAGCCTAATGAAAAACATTTAAGGCAAATATCTATAGATCTTTATAAACTGCAAGCATTTATTTTATTTACTTTCATTACAACTATGGATAACCATGTGAAGACCTGAAGTCCATTTTGGGTGCCCGGGAGCTGCCGCTGCGGTGCTAGACCTTGGTTGTTTCAGATGTTGGACTGTGTGTAAAATTGCATAATCTTGTTAATAGGTTACATTATCCTGGAAATATACTTGTGTTTGAACTCTAATTCTATTAGAAAAAATAATCCTCAACTGAATCATTTTTTAATAAATATATTTTAGTAGCTTTAGAGTATAATTCAAGTATTTTAGAAATAATTGTAAAAAGGGTTGCAAAATATCAAACTATTGTCAAAACAAATAAATTGCATGTAGCCTAGTATGTCCTAGAAGATGCAACACAAGACTGTCTTGATAGTCAATAGAATCAGAGATGTAGAGATAATATCTTCTTCAAACATAAAGAAGGCTCATATGAAATTAAATTCTAAAATGTTTCATGTTAGGACTATTTAATATGTAGGGATTTTAAGTAAAATATTCATATGTATAGCTATGAATATATTTTTACCAATAACCCACATACTTTTATTACTATTTCCATTGATAAAAATGCTATGATTATATATCAAAAAGTTAATACACACCTTACAAAAACTATGAACATTATTTATATTTTATCTCTTGACTCAATGTAAAAATTAGTAAATACTTTAACTTCAACTTTTCTGAATAACAAGCTCTATAAAAAACATGGTATTACACTGAGGGTAGAAACAGTAATATTAACTCCCAAAGAAAGCCTACCCAAGCCTTAAAAATACTCACAAAGTGTAAGTTTTATTGGAGCTTCATAGAGTGCTGATACCTAAGAAACATGAAACCTTTTGTACTGTCTACTAAAATGAACTTTTTGGTTTTGTTATTTATAGTTCTGAAATTTCAGTATAATCAGACTTGTTTTAAATAGATGAGGATCACCTCTTATGACGGTACGTAGAGTCTGCTATGAGTCAATAATATTTCATTATGGATTACACTCTCATCTTAAAAGACTAGGGTCAAAAACAAGCAAATATTTTTTTAAACATTCAACAACTACAAATATTTGTTACATGAACACTATAGGGGATTAGATTTCCTCTACCCCCTGTTTTTATAAGGTGAAGTGATGATTGGATAAGAAAAAAGTACTGCTGCTTGTAATCTCATCATTTTGTAGGAGTTTCTCTAATAAAGCTACTATGATTTAACAGAAAGCTAAGTCTAAAGGCAATTCCACAGATAACCAGAGATAATAGGCTTAGCTACTAAATGTCTTTGTCCTTTTGAAAACAGGACTTGGGATGCTGGAGTTCCTTTTTGACGTAATTCTAAACTGGTAATCTATAATTATATAGTTTGAGAATCCTCAAGTTTTTTACATAGTTTCAGGTCTCTACTGCATTCTAGAATGTGGGATGAGGTTACACTTTAAAAGGATGTCTTCATGGTCCAATCATTGCTTCATATGAAAGGGGAGAATGAAAGCTGAGAATGTGGGACGTCTCCTAATGACAATTCTGCTGGTATACCCTTTTTTGTGTGTGTGTGTTTTCCATTAATTCATTTTTTCCCCTTCAAATACGGTTTGTATTCAACATTATTTTGTTAGTTTCAGGTGTACAGCATAGTTGATAGACAATCATCATTTTTACAAGGTGTTTCTCCCAATATTTCCACCATCCACTGGCACCATGCATATTTATTATACTATCATGGACTATATTTCCTGTGATTTACTTTACACCCCGGTGACTATTTTGTAACTACCAATTTGTACTTCTAGTCCCTCCAGCTTTTTCACTCAGCCCCCAGCCCCTCCCCTCTGGCATCCGTCAGTCTGTTCTTTGTATATGTGTCTGTTTCTTTTGAATGCCTATCTTTGTCAGTCATCAGGGTGAAGGTAATTTTAACTACAGCAATAACCTCACAAGAAGACCTTTTCTAGTACCTGGTGAAAATTTTAAATCACTCATTATCTCAAACCTTTCAAATTGAATTGTAGCTGAAAAGCACAAAGGACTCTTTCTCATTCTTCTGGCCAACTAGTTTATTTAGTATTGATAAGGATTTCTTGGGGTTTTGAATCAGACCGAATTTAAACCATGCATGGGTTATATGCAAAATGGGAGGCATTAAATTCTTCCCTATAAATGCTGAATTCATGTAGAGAACTCAGAACTATAAAGCTTAAGAAACAACGAATCCTTAATACATGAGTGAGAATCCCTGCCCAGCCGGTAATACCTACATAATCTTGGACAGCTTGTTTTAATCTTTCTGAACTGCTTAGACTCTTTCAGTTACATGGTCAGATTTCTATTATTAAAATATCACTCCACTGCTGTGAAGAATGGACTGAAAGGGACTAGAATGTCAGCTAAGAAAAGAGCTAGGTTTTAAAAAAAATTATTGTTTGCAATAATTTTAGATGTACAGAAAAGTTACAAAGGTGGTAAAGAAAGTTCTTTGTCTATCCTTTAGTTGGGTTCCTGTAATGTTAAAAGCTCACATAATGATGGTGCATTTGTCAAAATTAAGAAATTAACATCACGTTGTACAATACTTTTAGCTAAAATACAGACTGTATTTAAATTTGGGCAGTTTTTGCACTAATGTTCTTTTTCTATTCCAGGGCTCAACCCACAATGTCACATTACCTTTATTGGTGTCACTTTTATTTTCACCATATTCCAGCCTACATACGGTGGCTTGGACTAGCTAATAGCAGTGACGATAGAAAGAAGTTGATGTGAAACATATGCTGAAGCCAGGAAAAATGTAATATGTTACTAAATAGATATGAGCCATGAAGCAAAGGAAAGAATCATGGATAATTTGCAGTTTTCACTTGAAGAACTGAGTGAGTGGTGGTGACTCTTCTGAAGACAGTATGACTGGAGGGTAGGATGGGAACATGTTTAGAAGGAAAATCATTAATTCCATTTTAGACCTGATAAGGCATGAGTGTTGGCAATAATATATGTAAAGCATTTAAATCAATGGCTGCCACAAAATAAGTGTTCAATAAATCATGGTCACTGTGATCAGTCATCATCATCACCGTCACCATCAGCATCAACAGCATCATTATCTTTAGAAAATTATTTCAATATTGTTACAGTTTCAAAAACAACTTTCCATGAAGGTCACATAAGAGAGGCATTCATGTTCGGTTCTATACTTGTTTTCCCTGTGAAGTGTTTTCACAGGCCCATCCAATGGGAGTGAAAACTAGAAATGCCATGCCTTATCTGAGGCTGCAGAAAAGTACGTGTATAACATTCCCATTCTTCTCTACCCTGAAATGGGGTCCTAAATAGAGACCCTCTAACACAAAAGGCTCTTCCCTGATATGCCAAGTTGAAAAGGTACTACACAACTTTGGCAAAAGCACAGGGTGTAAAGGGCACTAACTATTAGGAAAATGGGAGATTTTTGGTGAGTCGGAGGGAATGGTTAGAGATGAGATTAGTAAGGTAAATTGAGACCATAGTGAATAGGGTTTAAATGTTACGAAGGGGGCTGAAATTTACTCTAGTGGAGGGAAGGTTATATAATTTTGCAATATCAAGAACCTTCTAAGTGGGGAAACGATATCAATGTAATAATGAAATTCTAATGTCAAAAATGTATATAAACAACATGATTTTCTATGTTCGGTCCATTCTTAACCATAGTGCTCTTCAGAGTATTAAGAATTAATGTCTTGAAAATGAGAATGATAAATTCAACAAAAAAGCCACTTGTGCTTTTAAACAAAATATTTAGTAGATCCCTGTGCTGGAAAAGTCCCAGGGGTGCTGTAAAGATTCAATTATGATTTACGTTGCCTCTCTCCATCTTAAGCCATTCCCTTCAATTGAAAGAGAGGGAGAAGACTAAAGTGCCAGCAATGAGGAATTACCCTTACTTACCTATGCAGGATGGTACAACATCTTACATTCTACCATAAGCTTTATTCAGAGCAAAATAACGGAAGTCGATTCTGGCTGAGCCAGAAATGTGAGGGATCTGCAACTTAAGAAAGGGCAGTATCTATTCATGGGACACTTTGTGCTGTCCATAGGCAAATGACCCAGACTTTGGTGATTATCTGGTTTTACAAATGTCAGCATTTATCTGGCCTTTCTGCCAATGGTAAGATATTCTGATTGGAATCATACAGTTTATATTCAGTTTATATTGGTTGGTCCGTTCTACATGTGCCTTGAACAATGAAGGAGTGACAAAAGCATAGCTTCGATGTGCTGCTGAATGTGAAAATACAAACTGAGTTGTATGCATATTAAATATTAAAATTAAGAGTTATTCTGTCATTCATTACATGGAACATGGGTGCCGGTAAGTAGATAGAAGGAAATCAGACAAATGAACAAAGTTTCTTTCATAACTATGAATAATCTTTCATACTCTATTTATATTTTGCCAGTGCTTATATTACTCTGGATTGCACACATGACTTAGAATTATTTAATTGCGTTGACATAGGTCTTAAGACTCAGATTCTTTATTGTGAATGGCACAGAAAGTCTTAAAGCTGACTTCACTTATCTTTCTGTTTCTGACCTTATATTTACTCTCTTCTATGGGGCTTTATTTATTGGATCTGCCTATGTTTTATTCTCTGAGCACATGTGCATGCTAAGCAGCAGAGAATAATAAATAAGGCTAAAAGCAGTCACAAACAAAAAATATTATTTAGAAAATGAATGTTTTCATTCAGAACTACCACAGCGGAATCCAGGCCATGAATCCCATTAGTAGATTATGTTCTTTAACTGCAGCCCCTGGCAATAGACAAAATGCCAGTAAAGACTAACTCCACACAGGATGATAGTGTAATGTTTAAAAGCATCCCCACTTCTTCCTCATCCCCAGGGTTATTTAATTTTCCCGGTGTTGCTTGAAACACTGGTTGTGACTTCTGCTTTGCTTTTCCTATGAAGACACAGCCACAACAGTGCTGAGTGGAGAATCTGCTGTTTTCGTAATTTAGATATTGTTAGGACAGAAATAGAAGAAGAACCTACAATAATATATGTGCCATTTAAAAATATTTTTAGAAATTTTATGGATAAGCTTTTGTAGGTTTCTTCTTACTTAAAGTAAGAGATGTAATTTTCAATGTCTTGATTTTGAATGATTTTAACATTGCTGCTTGTGGTACTGCTACCTGATTTTTCTCAGTTACACTGGTCCTGTTTCTTAACCCATAATTTCCTCCATATTTTTATCTTTTATTGCTTTGAATGGAGAACTTAATTCTATCACTTTAAATTTTTAACAGGCAACAAAGATGCAGGAATTTTATGAAATGAAATGATATACATGATGCCTCCTAAATTATGTTTAAAATGTGACTTTTAGATGTATCCTAGGAATGGCGCAAAGTTTCTTATTATGAGGCTGGTGGGGTATGACAAGAATATATAGTACCATACTTTGCAAGGAGCTATTGAACATCTACTGCTAAAAGGCACACCACTGTGAATACCAAACTATGCGATCTCAAGGGAATGATAGACTAGTTTGGCGGACATCTGTGACTTATGCATGAAAACTTATTTCAAGGTATTAAAAGCTATTGGTATAGACAGACACAAAATAGGAATTAAGAAAGAGTTAAAATTTCTCTTTGACAGAAAGTCCTGTGGTATAATATCTAATCTGATATCCTCAACACCCAGACAGCCCTTTTTGAGCAAGGGCCTTTTGAAGTGCTGAAGAATACAGTCTTAGCTCCCCATTTATAGCTTATTTCCATTTCAGTCTGTGAAAGGACTCAAGTCAACAACTAAGAGTGCAAAACAGCAAAGTATGGAAATTATTTGAGGGAAAGAATAACTGCAATTCTACACATAAAAGCCTTAGCTGCAGATCATGTGAAGACACAGTTATAATTATTCAAACTATAGCAAAGTTTTAAAATAGGTTCTGGATTTGGAAAAATGCTGACTTGTTCAAACAACTACATCTGAAATCATTAAGCACTCTTTTTGCAAGGAAAAATAAATCTCACATCATCATGGTTTAAATTATTCATTTAAGTATATTTTATAGAAATAAACTGCAGCTCCTTGAATTTGGTTGTGCTGCAGTCATTATCTCTGGACTGATTCATAATCATCGTTCCCATGCGCCTCTTATGAATAGTAGAAAAGGACCCACTTACACTGCTAGGAGAGAATGGCCGAGGTGACTATTTGTACAGTTGGAAATCAGGCTGTTCCCAAACCTTCCAGGTTGCTATTACTGCTCTCAAAACTCTGTAATACTCCACTAATTTCAATAAATAGTTATGGATCTCTGCAGTAAATCTATAGACGTCAGCAATATTCTGCTTCTTCGAACTTAGAGGTTCTGAAGGTAAAAATCATAAGTGTGATACAATCAGTTCGTAAAGGAAACTATTAGTCATCTGCACAAAAAGCCATACAGGTAATTCTGTTGAGGAGTTCCTCACATAATCATATTTAGACAGAACAATTTAGGTGTAGTCTCAGGAGTCCAGGACAGGACCAAGATAAAGAGAGCCTATTGATTTTATATCCCATATATTTCTGGAATTATTTCTCACCATTTGTAAAAACCATTTTTCAGTCCATCATAATTTAGTCCTAAACTACAAAAATAACTAATTATTCTAACGATGTTCACTCTTTACCCTTCCCACATCAACACTTTTTCAACAGCAGCAAACTGATCATTTAAAAATGCAATTCTAATGACTTTCTTACTTCCTTAAAAACTCTTCAGCAGCTTCCATAGTCCTTAGAAAGTCAAAAGTCTGCAATATATTCAGGAATGCCCTGCGGGGTCTTTATGTCCCAAATCCTTATCTCTCCCCGGCCACTTTAATCACTCTTCCCCCTATTCACTACACTTTCTATCAATTGCTTGAAACAGTCAAGTTATTTACAACCTGCAGAGCTTCTTCCTACTGCCTAAAAGTCTCTTCTACTTTTTTGTTGGGTCCATTCTACTAATCTTTCAAGTCTTAGCTTAAAAATCAGTTTAGCGGGGAGGTTTTGATGCAAATGTTCACATCAAATAAAAGTTATTTGTGTTTTTGGACTTAATACTGTTTGTAATTTACAATAACAACTGAATGATGTTCCCTTCTATTGAAAGATTCTAAGCAAATATTAATGTAATAGAGAAGTTTAAGATGTCAAAAACAGAACCTGCATCAGAGGAAAGAGAAAGAAAATTGTGATGGAAATAAGAGAATGGCTCAATTCACAAACACTCTTACAAATATATCCTAAGGAAGTGGGTGGCCATTTAGGACAGACTGTAACAGTAGCTATTGAAACAGGAGATTATAAGAGCGAGGCTATCAAGTCAATATTTTACAACAAAGCATAAAATAATAATTTGCTAACAGGAAGTCATCTTGAGTAGTTTAAAAGCATTAAGGAATAGCCAACGCTGCCAGTAATGCACAGGAGCACGTGGTTAAAGTCAGTACAGTAAAAATACTGTTCCATAACTCAGCCAAGTATTGGTTTTGAGTTTTTGGCTCAAATTATACTGATGGACAAACTAGAATGAGACTGGCAAAAAGGGATAGGGAAGCGATTAAAGAGTATGCCTGGAGATGTGGTATGTATGTGTGCATGTGTAAATTAAATATATGTGACCGAAAACAAAAGACGGAAAATTCAACTAACTAATAAGAATAAAGCAATAATAGCCAAAATAAAAATATGATGTAAGGAACCACAGCTGACCACATAGTGACCTTGCAAGTATGATAAAAATTGCCCGGTTCTTAAAATTGTTGCCGAGAACAGACCAGAGGGATCTCCCTTACCAGGATCCAAGAATTGCAAGGTAAGATGAATTTCAATTCAGCAAAACTAAAATGACCTAGAGGCAGGTTTACCAATTAAAAATGTTGACCCAATATTAACATATGTAAATGTTACCAGTAATTAAGGAGTTTTGATCAAGATGTTATGGAAGCAAAGCATAATCTCTGTACCTATATAAAGAGCCCTTGAGAAAGAAATTTCTTGGGACAGTGTATCCACACCTCATCTGCAGTGAGGGCTGGTTCCTTCTTTAATAAAAGCAGGAAATCCTCTAAATTCTGAACAGAAGTTAATGGTAATAGTGAACTCTGACTAATGTGTGTTCTTATATGATTGCGAGAGAATACAGGCACCAAATTAAAACTATAAAACTTGAATTCCACATAAATATTTTGCCCTACATTTTTCTAAGGGTTTATATTAGTATAGGTCTTTTTATCAAAAGCATTTATTTTGCGCAATAATTTTATACTTGTGGATCATTTATCGTATGAGATCATACCTTCCAAAAAACAGACATTTGTGTTTGAAAGGCTTTTTCAGTACTGAATCATTACATTTTTAACTTCAATTTGTTTTGTATTCAACTTGCATTGATGCCCTTGCAAAGTTTTGTTTGTTTTTAACGAAACTTGTCTTTACATTTTTATTTCAAATAAATAATAAAAGGCAACTCCATTTACCCACCTCAAAATTAAAGAGCAATGAATGATCTCTTCAGAGAAAGTCTCTGGCAAAATTAGCAGGTGCTAGAGAAGAGACATATATGACATGCACTATAAAAACAAAGATCAGAGCATACTGAGGTCCTTTTCCCATTGGAGAAAGATCACAAAAAGTCATGATCTGGCTTTCCTTAACAATTTTAAATATAATGCCATGTTCAGAAGGTCATATTCAGTATTCGGCTTTACAGAATTCTGTTCTTGTTACTTAAAATGGGGTTTCAGAGGTTCACAAGTGAACAAAAATCAACCCTTTAAGATGTAGGCTCACCAATGTCCCATTGGAGGAAAAAAGTAAAGAATGTAGTTCTGAAAAAAGTCTATTTATACAATTAATCTTTTACATGATATAAAATGTCCCAAACATTCATATGAGATTTTTTTTTCAAAATCAAAGTTTTTGAGGAACCCACATTAATTACTAGTAGAGCAGGGCTTCAGTGCTATGGCTTTTTAATGCAATGTGTTTTATCATCCTAATCAACCATTTAGAAAATATAATGTTATGGGCTAGAAGGGGTGAGGTGCAATCATGAATTTTTAAACTTGTGTTTCATTTGCTTTAAGAAAAAATGCATATGAGATGATCATAAAACAACTGTATAAGGGAATATTTTAGATGCACTTTTAAAAGCACATGGAAGTGAATATAATTCTCCTCTCAACGATGTAATAGTTATCCTAAGAGAGAGAAATGCTAGTGGGGACATATTTTCAACTGCACTTTGTCTTTCATACCTCGTCACTATACATGTCAACATGTTATTCACGCATTAAAATAGGAAACTTCTATTTTTACACAAGTACCTAATATTTATTCAGGAAATTTGATAACAATGAATTGTCTGGGTATAAAAATAAATTTTAAATAAGCATATATTTATCTAACAGACTCTAAATAAAAATATGTGAACCACTACTATCCAGCATAAGTAAAGAGTGCAAAACTTTATTAAATTGATTCACTTTAGATTTGTACTCCAAAAACTGGCAGAACAATGTGTAAGACTTTGTCTTTTGGGTTCATATTGTTGGGGTCATTATGTTAAGCCTGAGAATATATCAAGTAGGTGGGCTGGTCAGACTCTTTTTATGGGTGTAGTGTGACAGACTGAATGTTAAAGTCCCTCCTCCCCCACCAAACTTGTGTGTAAAATCCTAATGCCCGATGTAATGGTATTAGAGGATGATTGGATCATGAGGTTAGAGAACTCATGAATGAGATTAGTGACCTCAAACAAAGACCAACCCCCCACTCCCCGCAGAGAGTACCTTTTTACCTTGCACCATGTGAGGACACAGTGAGAAGACTTCAGTCTATGAATCAGAAAGCAAGATCTCACCAGATATCAAACCTTCTGGTGCTTTGATCTTGAACTTCCCAGCCTCCAGAACTGTGAGAAGTAAATTTCTGTTGCTTATAAGTGAAACAGTCTATAGTATTTTTTTATGGTAAACCAAATGGACTAAGACAGAATGGCTAGATTTTGACATGGAATATGCACATTTCATATCCTTCCATTAAATAATAGCTTAATGATTTCTGTCTGAGCCAGGACACAGGACTGAGAAGCCAGTTCAAGATAAAATATTTGGAAAAAAAAATGTTATTCAGCGACATAGGATTGTTTGTGTCAGTCTTAACAGACCAAAGTTTTAATTAAAATAAAAAAAGCCTGTCTGTCTGTCTTTTTGTCAATGTATGCTTGCAACTTTCAGAGCTTATGTAGACAGGGAAAATGAAAAAGACTACAGACTTGAATAATACTTCTGAAATTTGAATTTGGTTGCAATAATGTATCTCTATTGTCTGTACAATGTAGGTTACTTTTACCACCACAAAAATTATGATTATAAAATCAATTTGTATTTTTCAAAGTCATATGAAGGATAGGGAACACATGAACCTATCATAAATTCTGTTTCCTTGGAAGTATATGTTGAGTATGTAAACTTACAAAAACAAAAACTTTAAAGAAGTTTTGAAAACAGCCCTGGCTGGTGTGGCTCAGTGGTTTGAGGAACAGCCAGTGAACCAAAGGACCTCTGGTTTGATTCCCAGTCAGGGCACATGCCTGGGTTGTGGGCCAGGTCCCTAGTAAGGGATGCGTGAGAGGCAACCACACAGTGATGTTTCTCTCCCTCCCTTTCTCCCTTCTTCCTCTCTCTAAAAACAAATACATAACATTTATAAAAAAAGAAACTTTGAAAACAATTCAATGCTGTAATGAGCCCTTACTAAAAGTATTATAAAAGAACATCTACACCAATTTTGTGTCAGTATAAAAACATCTGGTGTTAGTGGTTTTCTTGATTGTAACAGATACCTAAGACATCTGTGAGAAGTTAATGCTCTCAGGGATAGCTTAATGTCTTTAATACATTTCATCAGTTTACTGAAGCCATTCCTGACCACTGATAAACAGGAGTTCTATAATAGAAACTTGAAGGCCTATATGTATTACTTCTGCTGATGGTAATATTGGAACAAATTAGCTGACTATCTCTCATTTTAGGAGCCATTCACTTGCCAAGTGAGTACTTCTGGGAAGAGTCTGAGTAGCTGAAAAAAGACTTAAGAAATTGTGCTGTGCAAGGAGGGGAGCAAAGATTAAGGAGATGTACTTGCGACACTGACATGCTTTGTTTCAGTTGGCTAAGGTTCTATGGATTGGGATTGGCTGGACTAAGATTTGGAAGGTGCAGGAATAGGATAATAAGCTTTGCTAAATGAGGAACAGGAAGATATTTTCCAGAATGCTCAACAGAGGTTATACTGGCGAAATTTTAGTATACAATGAAAACTGGAAATGGGAGCATGTTTGAAATTTGGCCTGAATGAAATGATATAACTGATAGTCTCAAAGAAGATTTACTGAGATGAGATAAGATTTTATAATTGGATAGCTGATATTTTGCTTGTTTTTTAGTAAATTGCTTCCATAAATTGGTGCTTAAATATTAGTGATTATCGTAAATAAAAGAATGAATAGAATGACCTTTATCATTCTTTCTATCTGTTTCAAGTTGTAAATTTTTAAGTCTGTATTCATGGTAAATTAATATTCTGTAAACCTGTGTTGTACTATAAATCTGAGTTGGAATGCAGTAGGATAAATGCCTTACTCAAAAGTATGTTATATGAATTTAATGCACTTGTTTTAGTTTCAGGGAGTAGATATTAACATATTTTTAAAGTGTTGAGTAGTCATAAAGTGTTAATTCATTAAAAAATTAGCACTATAATGAAAATCTATGTAAACTCATTAATAGGACAGTAGTGGCTCTCTGAGATTTCAGTAGCATCTATTGAGATTAAAAATAATAGAAAATTAATGTCGATGTCATGATAGATGTTTGCATTATTTGGTATTAAAAAGAGAAGTGCAAGTATATTGGCTATTTTATTCTTCTTAATCCAGTATTATTAAATAAAACGTTGGCAATATAGAAAATACAAAATGAAATATTTAAATATCCAGTACATTTATAAACCAAAAATGAATATTTATATTTTGATATGTATTCTGGTTTTATTTTTTTTAAAGGTTTATTTATTTATTTCAGAGAGGGAAAGAGAGGGAGAAAGAGAGGGATAGAAAGATCAATATGTGGTTGCCTCTCAAGTGCCCCCTACTGGGGACCTGGCCTGCAACCCAGGCATGTGCCCTGACTGGGAATTGAACCAGTGACCTTTTGGTTTGCTGGCTGGTGCTCAAACCTCTGAGCCACACCAGCCAGGGCTATTTTCTGGTTTTTAAAAAAGTGCACATGTACATGTATGTTTAGATATACATGTACATTATATAATTTGGCTCAGATAATAAATTCTGTTTAAAGCCTCCTTATTCTGCTTGATATTATACATACTAATTTTGCATTGTCACTAAAATCACTTAAATATACCTTTTAATGGCTGTGAAATATACACTCTGATTAACCTGACCAATCTCACCTTGGCTAATTAATACGTTAAACTAAATTTATACTATATACAATTTGATAATGAAACCATATGGTCTTAGAGTCTATGTGCATATAAGATTATTATACTTTAGCAGGAGTTTCTAATTTCTTTGCCCCATTGCATTTTGTAAGATTTTTAGAGCATGGTATTAAATTTGACAAATGGTGGGACAGGACTCTGATGAGGCAAGCAAAGCGCCTGAGGCACGACATTTAAGGCGGTACTTACTCCCTAGTACAAGTGTTGCCCCGCACTTGCACAAACCTGAGGGTGGATGCTTCCTTAAATGTCGCATTAGGCCCCTTTGTTAGGTCCCACACAGCCCCCAGAGAGTGTTAATGCTAAATTTCTGAACATCCTAATAATATACTGTGTGAGATGTATTATCACATTCAGGATGTTCTGTCTCTAAATCTTAAACTCTAATGTCACATTTAGAAAACATCTTTGTAAATAATGATTTTCCACTTGAATGTCCTCTGTGTGTATCACTGTTTCTAAGTCAGGATTTAAAAATTTTTATTTTGTTATTATGGATAAAATATACCACCTCTGATGTGAACCTGTTTACAATAGAAGCCGAAAGCAACTTAGTGCTATTTTCCATTTCATCACTTTAAAAACGTTAGGCAAGATTTCTGATCTCTTAACTATTAGAACCTACCATGTAAGCATTTTGTAAAAATTAGGAAAGAATAGTCAAGCACCTAGCACAAGGTTTGGTATAAAGCCAGCAGTAAAAATTAAAGCTATTATTTATTAATTATTACCGATATAAGTGTCTACTGTCTTTTTGTCTGTCTTCGTAGCTGGTTTCTCCTACCGTTTGGCCCTGCTTCCACTATGCGTGTTCTTAATTCCATGTCCTTCTGTTCCCTGAACCCGATGTTCACTAGCCACATGCCTTAAATAGTAGAATCAATAATCAATGCCTTTACTTCCTAATCTGTCATTCATTTCTAAATGTGACTAATAACCTAGTCCTCAAAATGGATGCAAAAATGTAGTGTCTTTAACTTACCTTCCCCTCTAGAACACCATTCTTTCTGCTTGGCTTCTCTAACACTGCTCAATCGTGACCGTCTTTGTATATCTAAGGATACCTCTACTTAGTTGTTTGCTTGTTCTTTTTCCTTGTTTGCTTGATCCTAGTAGAATCTGAAATATTAATATGACGTGGGGAGACAGAAGTTCAGTTGGGTGTATTGTATTTGAAAGGCTTGTGGAACATTTGAGTGGGAAGATCAAGTAAGTGGTTGAGACATGGAATTCTGAGAAACCTCATTGGAGTTAAAAACTTTGCAGTGATCAGCACAGAGCCTGCCAATCAAATCTCTTTTTTAATGATATTACCCAGAGGTATTTAATGCAATAAGAAAAAAAGGAACTGATAGAATTATAAGAATGAAAATTTAATGGCTGGGTAGAATATGGAAATCCAGAAACTGAGAAGCACCTGGTAGTTGATAATGACAAGGTCTCTGAAAGGTCTTATGATGACAGAGAAAGTGTCATTCTATTTGGCATTTATAAGGCATTGAGTGTCTGACCTTTGAAATTTCAATTTCAGGGAAGGTATCTGAATAGATATTCAATGAAAAAACTTAATGACAATGGATAAGAAACTGAAGCATTAAATGAAATCTAGTAAGTTCAATACATGGGTATTATACACGTTTAAATGGGAGCTCAGTAGAAAGAAGAGTTTTTCATTAATTACTAAAAATGTGGCCATGTTTATTGGTCTAATAGTGCATTGAAATTGTATAAATAAAATAATTGATTGGTACAGCTGAGGGCTTCTCTGAAATTGCTTACTTGACTTTTTGGGGTTTCAGTTGACAATTAGGTAACTTCTATGTAGTGTTTACAAATCTTGGGACTTAGCAACATGGGAGAGAAAACTGTGAAGTTAGTAAAATTGGGGGGGAAGAAATGATAAGAATATGAGAATAGCAGAAAGATATTGTGAGTTTAATATCATGGAAATAGAGCATTGTCAAGGAGTAATTAGGTTCAGGAGGCAACTGAGTATGAGAATAATGACTGTTTCAAGTTGAGGACTTTTAGGAACTGTAAAAAGATGAAAGTTCCAGAAAGAGTATGAAGGTAAAAGAGTATGGGAAATGTAACAGGGTGTGGTTGTGATAAAGGAGAGTAACACATTCTTAGAGTTATGGAGTTTGACCCTTGGCATTTTACCACAAATAACTAAATTACTATTAAGTTAATATGAATCATAAAGCTTTAAAACTGGGATGGATTATCTAAAACAGGCTTGCAGAACTACCATCACTTTACAATTGAGGAAGTGGACAAATTGTGAGTTATCTGAGGTCACACTGTTAGTGAGTAACTAAGGCAACATAAACCACCAAGTATTGATACATGTAATTTATATGGATCATATCTTACTGATACCAAAGAGTTTTTTTTTTCCTATCAAATAAAGAGTATCTGTGGAATTTGTCCTTTCCACAGAGTTGGATTTTTAGTTCTGTGTTTCCTAGTTCTCATTTGACGGGTAATAATTTACCAATTGATAATAACAGTGTTTTTTAGATAAAAGATATAGCTGTGTAGAACAAGTTTTGATTGGTTCTAACTGATTATATTACTTTTTAGCAATTATATATTTCATTTAAAACTTATATTGACTGAAAATATATCCTCAAATTTTATCACTGAATAGTATTGAATAATTTCTGAATCACATTACTCTTTGCCCAACTAAGTATTAATAAGCTTTCTTTTAATTTCACTGAGCTCAGTGGGAAAGGGTTATTAATTTCTTCTTGTGTGTGAATCACATAATTGAATAATTACACTGCAAGAAGAGATTGCTGACATTAACCAATCCTAACTCTTCATTCTTTTGATGAAAAAAATGAGATTAGAAAGTTTAAATGATTGGTCTCACATGACTTGTGCTACACGATTATGCTCTTACGCTTTGCAATTCCCAAGGTACTTTCCATGTTCCTCCTATCCCAACAATTTATACAGTGACAATAGGTGTGGATTAATGGAGTCTCTGAGTCTCAGTCTGCACTACAATTTATTTCAGTGTTCATTTTATCTCCTCTCAGTATAATATGATATCCTACTTAACTTTACATATTGATATTGAGCCCATTCATATTGTATGGCCATAAGCAATTACTGTAATATTTTGGTAGACAAAAAAAATCTTTATAAAGGAGCAACCTAACAAGACCAAATAAGTGGTTTTGACAATAACCACTGTACTGCAGAAAAAAAAAATAGAGAAAGGAACTGTGGCCCACAGAGGCCCAAGCCCACTCACATTAGCACAGGTTCAGGGGGAAACATTCTTTTATCCTTACAGATATGTAATGGAGTGCCTCTAAAATCCCACTAGAATGGCATCACTAGAGATTACACAGAGAGCCCAGACTTGAACCCTCACTTAGATAGCAATAAGGTGCACTCTCCTCCTTTTCCCTTCTGGCATGATGTCAAAGGAGGCTTAATGGATTCAAAACTTTCACCATCACCTGGAGGAAATGAGGTTTCCCCACTCCCTCTGCAGCATCAGTAGAGACCACTTGAGAGCTAGAAATCCCTCTGTCTCCCAGTTAAATGAGAACCCTTCCCCTCATATGTCAATGAAAACCAAGTGGGGAAATCTAGACTTCTACCTTCACCTAAAAGTCATGAGAAGGTACCCTTCTATTATCTTGATGAATGAGCAATGTTAAAAAGAAAACACAATTAAAAAAGAAGGTTTAAGTAAGATGTCATCTCATAATATAAAACATTCAGGTTTCCTCCCTGGCTGGTATGGCTCAATGGGTTGAGTACCAACCTGTAAACCTAAAAATTGCTGGTTTGATTCCCTGTCAGGGCACATGCCTGGGTTGTGGACCAGGTCTGCAGTAGAGGGTGAGCAAGAGGCAACCAATCAATGTTTCTCTTGCACATTGATGTTTCTCTCATTTTCTTTCTCCCTCCCTTCTATTCTCTTTGAAAATAAATAAATAAAATCTTTAAAAAAAAATTTTCAGGTTTTTACCTCAAGCTATTCATCAACCAAATACCAGAAAGATCTCCAACTATATTAAAAAAAAGATAGCAAATAGATGCCAACACTAAGATGACAGAGCTCTTAGAATTAACTGATAAATGTTTTTAAGTGGCCATGATAAATATACTTCAACAAGCATTTACAATTACTCTTTTTTTTAAAGATTTTATTTACTATTTTTAGAGAGAAGGGAAGCGAAGAAGAAAGAGGGCGAGAAACATCAATGAGTGGTTACCTCTTGTACATCCTTAACTGGGGACCTGGCCCCACAACCCAGGCATGTGCCTTGACTGGGAGTCGAACGTGAGACCTTTTGGTTCTCAGGCAGGTACTCAGTCCACCCATACACACCAGCCAGGGTACATTTACAACCATTCTTGAATGAAATAAAAACAAACAAAAAACAACAACAAAACAAAAAACAAATAAAAAAACAACAAATGGATAACCACAACAAATGAAGCTTTTGTTAAAGAAATAAGATGTAAAGAATTGCCGAATGGAACTTTTAGAACTGAAAAGCATAGTAATAAAAATAAAAATGGAAATGAATGAACTCCATTATAGAATGGAAGATACAAAAAAAAAAAATCAGTAACATGGAAGACAGAACAATGAAAATCACCAAATCTCAACAAAGAGAAAATGGGGTGGAAAAATAAAAATGATTAACAAAACATCAGGAAACTGTTGGACTATTATAAAAGATCTAACACATCTGTCATCAGAATCCTGGAAGGAGAGGAGAAAAAGAATAGGTACAAAAAATTACTTGAAGAAATAATAGCTGAAAATTTTGCAGATGTGACTAGAGGCATGAATCTACAGATTCAAGAAATAAGTGAACCCCAAACAGAAGAAAGACATGGAAATGCAGAACAGAATACCATATAATAAAGATGAAAGCTAAGGACAAAGAAAATATCTTGAAAGCAGTCAGAGAAAAATGATTTTGCATCTTTAAGGGAAAAATTTTCAAAGACAGAAGATTTCTTAACAATAAATCATAGTAGAGACAAGGACAAAGCATGATAGGAAAAAAACTATCACCCAGCATTTTATATACAGTGAAAATATCTTTCAGGACTGAAGGAAAATCAAAATATTCTAATATGAAGAAAAACTAGGACAGTTTGCCTCCAAAAGACCTAAAAATCTGGTCAAAGGAAGTTCTCTAAAAAGAAAGAAAACAATAAAAGAAGTAACTTTGAAACAACAGGTAGGAAGAAAAAACATACCGTGTAAACAAAAATGTGAGTAAATGCAACAAGCTTTCCTTTTCCTCTTGAGTTTTCTAAGTTATGTTCAATGATTAAAGCAAAAACTGTAATACAATCTAAAGTGGTTTCAAATTCATGGAGAGGAAATACTTAAAATTATTATATCAATTTTGAGTTTATTCTGGTATACGGTGTAAGCTGTTGGTCTAGTTTCATTTTTTTTTCATGTACCAGTTCTCCCAACACCATTTATTGAAGAGGCTATTTTTACTCCATTGTATGCTCATACTCCCTTTGTGAAATATTAATTGACCACAGAGACCTGGGTTTGTTTCTGGGTTCTCTATTCTGTTCTACTGTTCTACATGTCTGTTCTTATGCCAGTGCCAGACTGTTTTGATTACAGTGACCTTGTAGTATAGTTTGATATTGGGTATTATGATCCCTCTTATTTTGCTCTTCTTTCTCAAGATTGCAGAGGCTATTTTGGGTCTTTCTTTGGTTCCATATAAATTTTTGAAAGTATGCTCTTGGTATTTTAATAAGGATTGCATGTAATCTTTAGGTTGCTTTAGGTGGTATGGACATTTTAATGACATTAATTCTTCCAATCCATGAACTGGTATATGCTTCCATTTATTTGTATCTTCCTTAATTTCTTTATTCAGCATTCTATAGTTTTCCAAGTATAAGATTTTACCTCCTTGGTTAAATTTATCAATTGGTACTTTATTTTTCTAGTTGCCATAGTAAGTGGGATTTTTCCCCTAGTTTTTCTTTCTGATGTTTCATTGTTGCTATACAAAATGCCATCAGTTTCTCTGCATATTGACTTTGTGTCCCACTGTTTTGCCAAATTCGCTTATTAGATAGACTAGTTTTTTCATGGAGACTATAGGGTTTTCTATATACACTATCATGTAGTCTGTGAATAATGACAGTTTTACTTCCTCTTTTCTGATTTGGATGCCTTTTATTATTATTTTTTTTTCTAGTCTGATCACTGTGGCTAGAACTTCCAGTGCTGTGGTGAATAAGAGTAATGAAAGTGGACAACCTTGTCTTGTCCCTGATCTTAAGGGGAAAGATTTTAGTTTATGCTGGTTGAATATAATGTTGGCTGTAGGTTTCTTGTATATGGCTTTTATTATGTTGAGATATGCTCCCTTTATTTCCACTTTGCTGAGTGTTTTTATCATAAATTCGTGCTGGATTTTATCAAATGCATTTTCAGCATCTATTGATATGATCATGTGAGCTTTGTCCTTCATTTTGTTTATGTGGTGTATTATGTTTATTGATTTTCCAAATATTGTACCACCCTTGCATCCTGTGGATAAATCCCACTTGGTCATGGTGTATGATATTTTTGATATATTCTGAATCTAAATTGCCAATATTTTGTTGAGGTTTTTGGCATCTATGTTCATCTGCGATATCGACCTGTAGTTTTCTTTCTTCATTGTGTCTTTACCTGGTTTTAGAATTAGGATAATAATGGCCTTGTAAAAGAGTTTAGGAATCTTCCTTCTTCTTATAAATTTTTTGGAATAAATATAAGTTGTGACAGCCTAAAAGTCCAGGACATAAACATAGGCAGAAAATTTTTAGCTATCCTACATAGCAATATTTTTGCTGATATATTTCCTAGGGCCAGAGAAATAGAGGAAAAATAAACAAATGAGATTACGTCAAATTAAAAAGCTTCTGTATGGCTAAAGAAACCATTATCAAAATGAAAAGGGAACCAACATTATGGGAGAACATATTTGCCAATGATACATTGGGCAAAGCTTTGCTTTCCAAAATATATGAAGAACTCGTACAACTCAACATCAGGAAGACAAACAATCCAATCAAAAAAAGGGGCAAAGAACCTGAATAGACATTTCTCCAAGGGGAACATACAGACAGCTCATAGACATTTTGGAAGATGCTCAAAATCACTAGATGTCAGAGAGATGCAAATTAAAATACAAGGAGATATCACCTCACAACTATCAGAATGGCATCATAAACAAATCAACAAGCAACAAGTGCTGGCCAAGATGTGGAGAAAAGAGAGGCCTGGTGCACTGTTGGTGGGAATGCAGACTGGTGCAGCCGCCATGGAAAACAGTATATAATTTCCTCAAAAACTAAAAATGGAACTGCCTTTGGACCCAGGAATTCCACTGCTGGGATTATACCCTAAGAATTCCGAATCATCAGCTGGCTTTGTGCCAGCAAAGGAAGGAACTGTAGACTGTTATGCTAAGTGAAATAAGCCAGGTGGTGAAAGACAAATACCATATGATCTCAGTTATAAGAGGAATCTAATGAACAAAATAAACTACTGAACAAAATAGAAACACAGGCATGGAAACATGGAATAGACTGACAGTGACTAGAGGGGTGTTGGGAGGGTGATAATGGTGGAAAGAAGAGGGAGGGAGTAGTCAAAGAATATGCGTGAAGGACGCATGGATGTGGACAACAGTGTGGAGATCGACTGTGGGAGTGGGGGGTGAGTTAAGCAAAGGAGGGCAAAGGGGAAAATTTGGGACAACTGTAATAGAGTGACAATATAAAATGATTGTAAAAGTAAAGTGAATTCAATGCATCAAAATTATTATATTATAATTGGGAAAGGACAAAGGCATATACATAAAGGGTGATGAGTTTTTAATACTTCACAGGAAAATGGTGACCCCAGTTGGCTGTGATAACTGTGTGTATATAAAAGATATACCTGTAGCAAGCAGTTAAAAAAAACTATACAAATATATATTCAAAACACACTAAAAAGATACACTCTAAAACAAAGAGAAAAAAGAATGCCATTTTATTAAAATACAAAGTTAAACCTTAACATATTATTATTTTAAATGTAAATTGCATAAGTAGATTAAATACACCAAATAAAAGACAAAGATTGGGAAATTGGATTAAAAACCGTGGTTGAACTATATACTGTCTACAAGGAACTAATTCAATGTATAACCATAGAGGTAAGTTGAAAGTGTAAGGATAAAAAATATATATCATACATATCGTTAATCAAGGGAAAGCAAGAATGACTATGTGAATATCAAATAAAATAGACTTTAGGGAAAAGAAAATTATCAGAGACCCAGAGGAACATTATAATTATATGAAAGGATCAATCCACCATGAAGACAGCAATGCTAAGTGAGTACGCATCAAAAAACAAAGCTGCAAAATATGTCAAACAGAACTTGGTAAAATTTAAAGTAGAAATAGACAAATTCACAATAGTACTTAGAGACTGCAACAGTGTTCTCTGAATAACTAACAGAATTAGAGAGAAAATCAGTAAGAATATAATCTTAACAATACGAACTAAAAGGAACTAATTAAAACCCATAAACACTCCGGAAACAAATAAAACTCCAAAAACAAACAAACAAAAGCAACAAAAATGAATAAAAATGGAACAAACAATAGAAGTTGCATACAATTCTAAATAACCTATGGGCCTGGGAAAAATTTTCAAGAGGAATTATAAAAAATACATTAAACTGAATGAAAATAAAACTACAACACATCGAATTTGTGGCAAACACTGAAAGCAATGTTGAGGGGGAAACATAAGGACAAAGTTTAACAAGTGTAAATATTAGGAAGGAATAGTGACTGGTCAATAATCTAAAGTGTCATCACAAGAACCTAGTAAAAGATCAATATGAATCCAAAGGAAGCAGAAGGAAGGACAGAGTAAAAATAGGAGCAGATTTAAATTTGACTGAAAGTAGAAAAACAATACAGTAAAATCGCTGAAGAAGAGTTAGTTCTTTGAAAAGATCAATAAAATTTGACAAATCTATAGCAAAAATAAAAAAGGAAAATGCAAGTTACTAATATTAAGAATGAAATAGAGGATGCCCTTATAGATCTTACTGACATTAAAAGAATAAGAGAATACTGTGAAATACTTTACACATGAATTGACGCAGGGAAGAAATAGATTAGTTCTTCAAGAAACACAAACTATAACAAGTAGTCCAATATGAAATAGGTAATTTGAACAGCTCTATATTTAACACGAAAATTTACTTCACAACTTTGAAAATCTCTCCAAAAAGGAATTTCCAGGGAGCTTTGCTGGAATTTTCTACCAATTTTTTTTTTTAAATAAACAGAATTAACACCAATCCAAGAAAATCTCCTCCGGAAAATAGAGGAGAAAGAAAACTTTCCAATGCACTTTGTGAATCTAGTATTACTCAAATACAAAAACTAACAAAGATAATAAGTACACAAAAAACTACAGATAAATATTTCTTATGAATGCAGACACGGAAGTCCATAACAAAATATTAGCAAGTAGAATTCAGTATCACATCAAAAGAATTATATACCATTATCAGGCGGGTTTGTTCCAGAGATGCAACGCCTTTTCAATATTTGAAGATTTGTAATCTACCATATCAACAGGTTAAAGAAGACAAGTCTCATGATCACATCAATCAATACAGGAAAAACTCTGACATAACCGACATCAATATATGATAAAAATAGGAATCAACTTGATAAAGAGCATCAGTGAAAAATAACTACAGCTAACATTATATTTAATAGTCAAATACTGACTGCTTTTTCCCATCTTGAGAAGGAGGTCAGGATGCCTACTCTCACCATTGTTCTTCGACACAGTGCTGGAAGTTCTAGCCAGATACCAATAGGTACATAAATAAATAAAATAAAAATTACACAGGTCAAAAATAAAGAAATAAAACTCTCTCTATTTGCATATGACATGGTTTCCTACTACAAAATCCAAGGAGCCTACACACACACACACACACACACTCCTAGAACTAGTGAGTTCAGCAAGGTTGAAAAATATAAGATTAAAAAAAAAAACAGAAGTCCATACTCTAATGAATATATGAACACAAAAATTCTAAAAATAAAATAACAATTTCACAAAAAATTAAATACTGATATAAATTTTAAAAAATATGAACTAGGCTTGTATTCTGAAAATTACATAAAGTTGGTGAAAGTAATAAAAGATAATCTAAATAACTATAGACATAATGTATTCATGTATTTGAAGCCTAAACATAGTAAAGGTGTTAAATCTTTCTAAATTCATAAATGATCAACTTAAATGTAATTCCAATCACAATCCCAGTAAGACTTTCTGTAATATTGACCAGGTTATTCTAAAATTTACATGAAAATGAAAAGAAACTAGACTACATAAAATAATTTTTAAAAAGAATAAAATGAGAGTAAGAAGGCTACGAATTTTAAATTTTACAATATAGCTCTAGGAATAAAGACTGTGTGGTCATGCTGAAAGAGTAAACACGTAGATCAGTGGGTTAGGATAAACAACTCAGATGTAGACCCACATAAATATGTCCAATTGACTTTTGAAAAAGATGAAAAACAATGCAATGAAGGTAGCCTATCCTTTCCCAAAAAATGGTCCTAGAGCAATTAAACTTATATAGAAGGGAAAAAAGAAGAGTTTTTCATACTTTATACAATAATTCACTCTTAAGTGAATCATAGACTTAAGTATAAAACTTTTAGGGAAAGATACTCTTCAGGGTCTAGTGCTAGGCAATTTGTTCTTAGATTTGATACTAAAGCCACTATCTATAAAGAGAAAAACTGATGAACTGTATATCAAAATTAAAGACTTTTGCTTTGTGAAACATCCTGTTAAGAGGACGGAAAGACAAGCTACAGAGTGGAATGGGAGAAAATATTTACATATGACACATCCAAAGAAACACCTGTATTTAGAATGTATGGAGAAGTATCAATTTCAAGAACAGAAAACAAACAATTCAATTGGAAAATGGGCAAAAAATAAAAAGAGACATTTCACTGATTGCAAATAAGCACATGCAAGTTCTACATTATTTGGGAAATGCAAATTAACACTACGATGCGATATTACCATAATGTTTAAAGTAAAAAAAATAAAAATAATAATGGCAAGGCAAAATTCTGGTGAGGACTCAGAGAAACCAGTTCACGCATATATTGTTGGTGGGAATGTAAAATGATACAGTTACTCCTGAGAAGTTTTGCAGCTTTTATAAAACTAAATGTGCAGCTACCACATCACTCAGAAATTCTACTCTTGGACATTTATCCTGAAGAAATAAAGACTTACATTCACATACAAACTTGCATATGAATATTTCTAATAGTTTTATTTGCAATAGCCCAACACTGGAAACAACACAGATGTCCAACCAGTGAATGGTTAAATAAACTGCGGTATATTTATACCGTGGAAAACTACTGAAAAATACAAAGGAACAAACTACTAACATATAATTTGGATAAATCTCCAGAGAATTAAGCTGATTGAAAGATGTCAATTCTAAAAGGTAATTTATTATATCATTTTATATAAGTAACTTCTTGAAATGACTAAATATAGGAATGGAGAATAGATAAGTGGTTTCTGGGAGCTAAGAAAAGGTGGGGGTTGGCAGTGCAGTATGGCGTGGCTATAAAAGAACCACATGAGGGACCCCTGTGACTACGGATATGTTCTGCATCTTCGTGTGTCCATATCAATATCTTCACTGTGATATTGCGCTCTGGCGTTTTTCAAGATGTTACCATTGAGAGGAAATAGATAAAGGATGCATTAGATATTTCTGTATTATTTCTTAAAACCTCAATTGAATCTACAATGAATTTGAAATAAAAAATTTACTTAAACAATTAAATCACTAGCTGCCTCCTTTCCTTCCCTGATGGTCACTCCACAGCCAAATCTTTCTTCTTTCAAGTGGAACAATAAAGTTACTCCTACTCTATCAAAAAAAAATCAATTGTTACAAAATATTGATCACAAATGGTCATAAGTCTTTACATGGGATGGAAGAGTGAAAATAACCAGGTAAATACCACATAATACATAACCCTTTGATACTATGCTTACCTGTCTTTTATAAAGCTGCAGCATCTTTTAATAAATAAAAAAATCACACATTCTCCCTTTAATATTATTGGAAATTTCAAAATAAATGATAATGACTAAACTATTCAAGGCAGAATAAATTTTTACTATACTTTTTCAAATCCCTTTCCAGAGACCGAATGCACTCTATTCAATAAGACACGTTCTGGAACATCTTTAATTTGAGCCAGAGTCTTCACTATGTTTGACCTTAAGCCATCCAGGTCTCTGCTGATTTCCCAGCAGACTTGGAATTGGATGTTGTGACTCAAAAGACAGCCAAAAGTTTCCTCCTGACTGTATCTGGTTTGAGTAACATCATCAATACGGAAAACAGCAACAGCACATAACAGGAGGGTGTGGTTATGGAACATTAATCTGCCTTGAGAATGGGTGCCAGACAGACATGAGGAAGGAGGGCTTCAAGAGGATGAAGCACACAAACAGCTGTTTCTTTCCTTTCGTCTCTTTCATTTAAAAAAATCTATCTATCCATCTATCATCTATCATCTATCATCTATCTGCCCATCTATCCATCCATCCACCCATCTATCTATTTCCAGAACCCACTTCTTATCACCTTCTTTACTACTCTCCTGGGTCAAGCCACCATCATGCCAATCTATTCTTGCAACAGAGATCTCTACTTCTATAAGTGACACCCTACTGATCATTCTCCACACAATACCATGAGAGTTCCCTTTTGTCTAAAGGAAAGACCCAAATCTTTTAATGACCTGCACGGTCCTGTCAGAACAGGCCCCACCCAACATTTTCTCACACTGCTCGGACCACACCTGCTTCCTCCTTAAGGGCCCAGCGCATGTGCCTCCCCTTCCCACCCTCAGCTTGGTCGGCACCGCAAGGACCCGCGTGCACTCCAGGCCTACCTCCAGTCCTACCAGATCTTCCCTCCACATCTGACGGGACAGATTCCCCTCACCACATGCCCCAGGACTGCAAGGATAGAAGCCCCTGAGGCCTGGAAGCAGCAAGGGCCTTGGGGTAGTACTCTGGGATGGAGATCGAAGCTGGGTGTAGCTGGCTTGCGCTGGCTGGCTCGTGTCAGGGTGGGGTAGACCTTCGGGCTGTCTGGGTAAGCGCTGAGAGCAGAGCTCAGCAGCTCTTCTGCCCTGGGGTGTTTCCACCACACCAGCTAAACACCTTCTCAGGTTCTCTATTGTCTCCTGTCCCTCTGCTTGAGGTATTTGTCCCAGAAATGCATGTGGCTCACTCACCCACTCACTGCCTTCAAAACGTTACTTAAATCACTAGTTCTCAAGGAGGATCATCTGACTGGGTATTTCACTGTGCAACCTCTATCACCATGTTTGCCATCCATGTCCTTTTCCTTGTTTATTTTTCCTTTGTTCACACTACTAGTCACTTTCTAAGGCAGATATTTTCTCTCTTTCTTTTTCTTTCTTCCTTCCTTCCTTCCTTCCTTCCTTCCTTCCTTCCTTCCTTCCTTCCTTCCTTTCTTTCTTTTCTTTTTGTTTTTTGTTCTTTGCTTTTTGTTTTCTGTAACACTCTGGTAGAAGGTAACCTTAAGGACAAGGAAGAAATTCCCTGGACATTTCACCCTCAGCTTTTAGGTCACAGCAGAGCACTTCAGAGCTGGCTCTTTCCTTTATGCTCGCTGTCCATGTCTAGATTTAAGTCAAGTGAATTATTGAAATAACCTTCAGTCTTGGCACTGTCCAATATATTTATCTCCTTACATGCATTTAGAGAGAGTTTTCTAAAATGCAAACTTGATTATATTACTTCCCTGTCTGAAACCATTTAATGTTTCCTTAGTGAATTTAGGATTACACAGAAGTATATTGAAAACCTCATTTGAGAAATACTTGGACATTCCCCTTCCTGTGGGGCTTTAACTCTGGCCTAGGGGCGAGGGGGAGTGGTTATGAGCTGGGGCAAGTAAAATTCTCCAGCAGTCTTCAGCATTCCAGGTTTAGACACTGAAGACAGACAATGGGATTTTCCCAGGATTTCTGTTTTTCCAGTAGTTTAACAATATTGAGAAACTTGGAAGTTATATTAGCATGAAAACAAGACTTTATGAGGACATGTGTGCAAAAGTCTTCACAGCTGAATCTGGGAGAAGTTGATCACCCTGGTCACCAAATACAGATGAGACAGGTCACAGTGCTTTTATAATCTCTATAAACTTTTAAAATTCAACTTTATTTACAGTACAATTCACATGCAATAAAATGTACACATTTGAAGTGTGCCTTTGAATGAGCTTTGTCTCTATACAGTTCTAATGATGAAATTCTTGGTGCCTATTAATCACTAGTTTTGAGAAACTAGTAATTACTCACTTTAAAAATAATTCTCCATTTGATCTTTAAAAAAACAGAAAAGCAGAAACCCTCAGAAAATGCCTTGGGACATCTATTGATAACTTCCAGTAGCTTCAGTAGTTTGATAATATGAATGCCTTCACATCCGATGCTTAGTCATGGTGAAAACAAATTATTTTCCATGAGGCTTTTACATGTCCTTGTTTCAGTGTGTAGTTTAAGTTCCTATTTAAAGACATTACACTGAAAGGCATAGCATTCAATAATTACACTGAGTTTATTCTAATTTTGAAAAATATATGACAATCAATAATTTTAGCAAAGGAACTAAAGAATACTATAGAGATTATATTTATAAATCATAATCAAATCACCTTTTTATGTTATTTTGTATATTTTTATGAGACCTGCCAATACTACAGAGTGTTGTGTACATTACCATGTTATTTTTGAAAATTAAGTAACTCCTGCACTTCACAAACATTTAGGATACTAAGACATATTTATTCTAGGTGTCCACTACCTATTTTACTACTGAACAGGTAGTAGAGGATAGATGGTGCTGTGAAGCATCATGTAATTCAGATCTAACCCAGCAAGCCCATACAAAATCAGAACACAACGCTGAACAACCCAGTTAGCTTATGGTTTTATTTTTTATATTTGCCTAACAAATAGCGATATACACAAAAAAATTATTCATCAAGTAAATAGCCTTGATCTATGTTTTATCTTTAGTTACTGCATAGGTTCAGTGATTAAGAGTTTCTGTAGATTTTGAAACTTTTTTCTAATATAAAGTTTTAAATTCTGGATAAAGCTTGTAAGTTATATGTGTATTTGAATGATTAGCTTTGTGTTCTTAGAGAACTGTCTATTGACTGTCCTGGAGTGCTGTCTGTTTATTTCAATTCATGGACTTTCACTTAAGTCACCTTTTATGTAAATGGAAAGAATTTCTTTTATAGTTCATTATAAATGTACTTCTTACAACTTTTTGAAGTCTAATCTTTAATAATATTGCCAATTTGTGGTTTTTTAATGGTAACAATGAAGCTTTCATTCTTTTTTGTTTGTTTAGTAATTATGGACATAAAGTACTGCCATCTATTCCCTTTAGTTTCTACTCTTCATTCAAATGACTTTTTATAACCTAACATAGATTTCATACCAATGTTTATTAATTTGAAAATGTATCTTTTGGGTAGTAAGAATTAGACAAGTGTTCATCCTGATAAAATTACTAATTGAGCATGATATCTGTAAGGGAAAGGTTGGTAGCCTTGAATTGGATTTGACATTGGATGCCTTGTACATTGATACTCTAAATATGAGTTCTATGAGAGAAGCATTTGTATGAGTTAGGGTACAGTTTCTTTGTCAAAGTGACTGAATTGTTAGTGTTTGCCAATCAGAGTCATTTCTAAAGTTTATGTTTATTATATGATATTTATTCTACTGTTTTTATGTGAAGAAAATAATTACAGAGCTACTACAAATATTTCAAAACAATTTACAGTTAAATAATGCATAGAAAGGGACATATCTCTTGATCAAAATTAACATTTATATTCAACTTGCTAATTTCCAATTCATGTTGTATCATTTATCATTGATTATCCTGAAACATAAACCGAAATGCCCTTTCCCCATGAGAATCCAAGACAAAATTAAATCCAACATATTTTTATTTTAGAATTATTTTAGTAAATAATACTGTGTTAAAAGAGGCAGAAAAGTTTAGCAAAAAAATAAATCACATGATGTTTCAGCTTTCACAAACTTAAGGCAATTAAAGGTTAATAAAAAACTCTAAAGTAAATACACTATAAATCCACAAGGCTTTCAAGACATGCTCTCTCTCTTTCTCTTTCTGTATACATATATAATGATAACATAATGACAGCCAACCATTCATGCTATTCAATAAAAATTTAAGAAAACTTATGTGTGTACTTACCATTTTATAGGAAACTCCATTTAAAAATATACTCTGTTCTGTTGTGAATAAGTTATTAAAATTAATCAGACAACAGATCTTGTGTGTTGTATCTGTAATAATCTTATGTCTCTGACTAAATCACTTAACCTTCTGAGCTCCAAGGTCTTCATTGGCACTGCTAGGAGACAGATGCTATTATTTTATAAATTATGTTATAAATTATAAAAATTAAGTGTAGATGGGTTAAGTTACTTATCAAGGACAAAAAGCCAAGAACTGCCAGCAAAACCTTAGACTTCAGTTGTGACCCATGGCCTGATTTACTATAACACACTTCCATAAAAATAAAATCTTATCTTTGCTTTATATGTAAGGTAAACTGAGATAGAGAGGTTAGGATATTCACCGAAGAGTATAGGGTGAATAAATGTCAAAGCTAAGAGTTGCATACAGAACTTCTAATCCTGTTTCTAGTTCTTTCCTCTGTACCAAGCAGTCTATCAAAGTGAATGCCTCATGGAGTTCAGTAGTACCAAGAATGTAAAGACTCTAGGAATAATGCCTGGTGTGAATGTGTGCTACAATATATAAATTAAAAATAAATATATGTGATACACACACACACGCACACACACATATGATTTTCAGCAAATCTCATCTCCCCCCCAAATTTAGTAATACGTGTACATGCTGAATATTATTCATATTATTTTACATCTTACTTTTTTTTCCCCTTGGAGGTTTTGCCAATTGAGTCACTATATATCTGTTGTTTTAAATGGTTGTGCAATTTTCTGTTTTATATATGTGTACCATAAGTTACTTAACCAGTTATTAAATAATACACAAGTAGATTCCATTTTTTGCTATATAAATGAAACTACAGTGAATATACATCATTTGAGAGTATGCTATTATACATGTATAAAAGAAAGATCTGTGGGTTTAATTGTTGGGTCAAAAATATACATTTTTAATTTTAATAGAAATTCTCAAAATAGCTCTTTACCATGTTGGCACCAGTTTTCTACAAAGCTACTCATATGAGAAAGACTTTTCTACACACTCTTTCATAAGAGTGTCTGGTATTATTTTGCTCATTTGTTTGTTTTGCTGATTAGGTTCCCCTTATAGGTGAGATCATATGGTATTTTTCTTTCACCACTTGGTTTATTTCACTTAGCATAATATTCTCCAGTTCCATCCATGCTGTTGCAAAGGGTAGGAGTTCCTTCTTCTTTTCTGCTGTGTAGTATTCCATTGTGTAAATGTGCCACAGTTTTTTAATCCACTCATTTACTGATGGGCACTTAGGCAGTTTCCAGCACTTGGCTATTGTAAGTTGCACTGCTATGAACATTGGGGTGCATAGGCTCTTTTGATTGTTGATTCAGGATTCTTAAGGTATAGTCCCAGTGGTGGGATCACTGGATCAAAAGGCAGTTCCATCTTTAGTTTTTTGAGGAAACACCACACCGTTTCCCATGGTGGCTGTACCAGTCTACATTCCCACCAACAGTTTATTAGGGTTCCTTTTTCTCCATAACCTAGCGAGCACTTGTTGTTTGTCAATTTATTAATGATGGCTATTCTGACTGGTGTGACTTGGTATCTCATTGTGGTTTTAATTTGCATCTCTCTAATGTCTAGTGATGTTGAGTATTTTTTCATCTGTCTATTGGTCCTCTGTAGGTCTTCCTTGGAGAAGTGTCTGTTGAGGTTGTTGCTCATTTTTTAATTGGATTATTTGTCTTTCTGATATGGAGTCATGTGAGTTCTTTATATATTTTGGAGATCAAACCTGATACACAAGAGCCCAGGTCAGGAGGGACTCACAGAAGAATTTTGTCAAACATTTAGAGAAGAGATAACTCCTGTTCTTCTCAAATTATTTTTGAAAATCCATAAAGAGGGAAGATTCTAAAACTCTTTTTATGAGGGAGGTCGGCGTTATCCTAATTCCAAAACCAGAAAAAGACACGACAAAGAAAGAAAACTACTGACCAATATCGCTGATGAACATAGATGCTAAAATCCTCAACAAAATATTTGCAAACTGGATCCAGCAATGTATTAAAAGGTTATACCCTATGATTCATCCCAGGGGTGCAAGGATGGTACATTATATGCAAATCAGTAAATGTAATACATTGCATAAATAATATGAAAGACAAAAACCACATGATCATTCAATAGATGCTGAAAAAGCATTTGGTAAAGTACAGCATACATTTGTGATAAAAACACTGAGCAAAGTGGGGATAGAGGGTGTATGCCTCAACATAATAAAGGCCATGTATGAGAAACCTACAGCAAATGTCATACTCAATATGCTTTTCCCCTAAGTCAGACACAAGACAAGGTGCCCACTTTCACCACTTCTATTCAACATAGTATTGGAAGTTCTAGCCACAGTGATGAGACAAGAAAAAGAAATAAAAGGACTTCAAATTGGGAAGGAGGAAGTAAAGCTGTCACTGTTTGCAGATGACATGACAGTGTACACAGAAAACCCTTAGACTCCACCAAAAAACTACTAGACCTAATAAATGAATT
The DNA here is from genome assembly GCA_004026545.1 of Mormoops blainvillei. NCBI lineage: Eukaryota > Metazoa > Chordata > Mammalia > Chiroptera > Mormoopidae > Mormoops > Mormoops blainvillei. The sequence continues at coordinate 68,179 of PVJD01001427.1, read as the reverse complement.
TGGCAAAACAGGGGGATACAAAGTCAACATTCAGAAATCGAAGGCATTTTTGTACACCAACAAATCAGAAACAAAAATTAGGAAAAAAATCCTATTTACTATAGTAATAAGAAAAATAAAATACTTAGGAATAAGCTTAAACAGGTAGGTAAAAGGCCTATACTCAGAACATTACACTACACTGAAGAAAGAAATTAAGGAAGACACAAATAAATGGATGCATATATCATGTTCTTGGATTGGAAGAATTGACATAATTAAAATGTCCATATTACCCAAAACTATATATAGATTCAATGCAGTCCCTATTAAAATACGAAAGACATACGTCAGAGATTCAGCAAAAACATTTCAAAAATTTATGTGGCACCCTAGATGAACCCGAATAGCCTCAGTAATTTTGAGAAAGAAGAACAAAGTAGGAAGGGTCATAATACCTGATGTCAAACTATATTACAAAGCCACTATAATCAAGACAGCCTGGCACTGGCCTAAGAACAGACACATAGGTCAACGGGACAGAACGGAGGCTCCAGAACTAACCCCATGCCAATATGATCAGTTAGTATTTGACATAAGGGGCTGGGATATAAAATGAAGTAAAAATAGCCTTTTCGATAAATGATGTTGGGAGATCTGAACAAGTACATGAGAAAAAATGAAACTAGACCATCAACTTACATCATACATCAAATAATCTCAAAATGGATACAAGATTTAAATATAGATCATGACATCATAAAAGTCCTAGAGGAAAACATAGGCCAGCAAATTTCAGACATGCCTCACAGCAATATTTTCACCAATACACCCTCTAGGGCAAGGGAAATAAAGGAAAGAATAAACAAATGGGACTGCAGCAAACTAAGAAGCTTCTGCACAGTGAAAGAAATCATCAGCAAAATGAAAAGGGAACTGACTGCGTGGGAGAACATAATTGCCAATGATACCTCGGACAAAGGTTTGATCTACAAAATAATTTTTTATTTCTTATTAGGAGTTATTTTGAGCATGTTCATTGTCTAAAAGTCATTTTATTTTCTGAGTAATGTCAACTCATATCTCTTGCCATTTTTTGATTGGGCCATCAGTGTATTTGTTAATGACTTGAAGGAATTTTTTTTTTTAATTCTGGAAAGTAAATTGTGGTCTTTGATAAGAATTATCAAAATTTCCTCAATTTGTCTTTTAATCTTCTTTGTTTAGAGTGTTTTGGGTAAAGAAGATCATTTATATTTTCATATATTTGATTTATCAATATTGTCTTTATAATTTTTGAGTTTAAAAATATACTTGGATGCATTCCCTATTCAGTTTTATTATTATTTTTAACTAGGAGAGAATGAATAAAATAACTTCTTGTTTTCTTCTAGAAGTTTTATGTTTTTTAATGTTAAACATTTAAATTTATCTGGGTTTTATTTTGGAATAGTGGTAAAGTAAAAATCCATTATTTTTTTCTTCAGATATTTACCCTCTTTTTCTAACCCTATTTATTAAATAATCTTTTATTTTCCCAAAGATTTGAAACATAAACATTAAGGTCCAGAGTTTTTCATTTTTTTTTGCAGTATTTTATAAGCTATTTAATAGTTGTTAACCTTCTGTTATCCAAGTTCAGCACATAACAGGGAGACACTGTCAGACTTCACAAGCCCTTGATTACCTTGGAAACAGTAAACACTGGTTTGACCAAATATAATTGTTTAGTTAAATATTTATTTTAGAGCAGCTTCCATAAGTATGATTTAGTTAATGATTAGGGTAAAGAGATAGGGGAAAAAAATCAAGTCAGCGAGAGATAACATCTATCTATGAAAAATCTTGAGATATGTAACAGTATCACAGTTAGGAAGACTCAGTCATTAAACATTATAGCTGTCATTTGGAAATCCACAGGTTTATTTAAATATAGATTACCTTAAGATATTTTGAAGTGTGGGGGACACCTTAGGTAGACTGTACAGGTACCCCTAAATATGCAATAATATTTTTCTTTTGCACTTATTTTTTATTATCTACTAAATCCAAAAAAGTCACATCATTTTTGCATCTCTAGTCTTCATATCTGAGAGAGTAATGAAATATTCTATCCCTGGCAAAATGCTTCATTGGAAACTACTTAGTATTGTAACGTGTGATTGCCACATATACACTCTCACCATTAAGTAATATTCTTATAAACAAAACTGACCCAATGAACTCTGGGACTTCACCCAGGTAATTCAGATAGTGCAAAAGAAATGACTTATGTCCAGATTGTGCTCAAAATATATGATAGGCTAAACTCCAAAGTTATTCATGCTGTAAAATCAAGAGCATGGCCTTTGGATATAGAAGTACCTGGCTCTTCAAAATTCGCTGTGTACATTGAACTTTGGTTTTCCTGTCTGAAACTCTAGAACAAATGTTCATTTCATGTTAATTTTTTAGTGTAAAACAAAATAATGAGAAAAATAGCACAGCACTTTACATAAAGGCTTAACGAATGTAAGTTTCCTTGCCTTTTCTCCCCTTCACTGGAAATTATTTTCATGTCATAATAATAGATGTTTTAGTTCACTTTAAACATTTTCTGTAATAATTCTCCCAATATATTATTATCATTTTCAAGTATTTTTATTCCTTAATCATTTCTTACAGAAACTTGATTTTAAAAGGAGATTCTTTTTTCCTTAAGAGCAAGGTAACTTTATAATGTGATATTAAATAGCCAAAATATTTCAAGTAATTGACTTTATTTCAATCAATATATTAATTTTTATAATAAAAAGCAACATAGAGTCACGTAATATTTTATATTTTCTGTGTTTAAATAATTACTCATTTCTGATCATTTTTCCTTATGTTTTGAATACAATTATGTCTATGTTACATGGCATTTAGTCATTTGCCTTCGCAGATTTGTCTTCTTTTGACTGTTTTTCTTAAAATTATATTGCTACATTTTCTCTTTCCATGGCCTTGAAGGAGAAAATGTAGGCTCATGACATTTCAAAAACATTTCTTGGTCTTGCTGGCATTAAGTGTCGCTGTTATTGCAATAGTGCAACATGTTTTCTCCAACCCCATAACATGTTTTCCCCACTTTTATACTTGGAGTGACCAAAAAATACTCAGAATGAATTTAACATGATTTAATTACAAAATCTTATTTCTTGCTTAACATTTCTTGCTTATTTCTTAGGTGTTATTTATAACAACAACACACATGTAGAAAGTGATATACTTTAAATACACCTCTCTGTATCCGTCTTTATTTATTGCGTCTTTTCTTGCATCCTTTTGTGTCATGAAACTAACCTTGAAACCAAGAAAATGATGACTTATATAAATGAATATAGAATTTATTTTGCATAATAGGCTTCCATTCTTGATTTTGGGAGTCATACTTTAGGGACAAAAGATAGTTCTGTATGGTTAAAAGTCCTTTATTATTTGATTTCCATCAACACATTGATCTGTTGCTCTCTCTATTCATCATAATTTGAATGTGCGATCCTTATTTCTGTTATTACCCCAGTCACACCTGACTCCCATCTGTGGACTTTCTAATCCTTAATGTGCTCAAACAGTTGTCATCATCTTATTCAAGGTCTGTTCTCTCCTGTCTCCTGCATCCCTCAGTTATTCTAATTGCAAAACTTAACGTAATTTGAGTAGACTTCAGTGGACATGTTATCATTAGGGTGACAGAACTGAGAGAAAAAAGGAAAGGGATTAGTGAGCCAGACTGATAGTTGCATCCTTTTTAAGGGAAGAAATATGGAAACAATCTAGGAAGAGGGACAAAGGAGTTCAAGTAATGGAAGTTATTTTGTCTACCTTGGACAAGGGAATCCAAAAATCTTAATCATAGATTCAAGGTTAGATTCAGGCAGGCTCATAGTTTGAGGGAAACCCATAACCAGGAAATGGGCACAAAATGTTGTCTGATGATGGACTGAAGTTCTTATTTAATATTTTTGGAAGATATCTAAAGAAATGTATTTGGAGTCTGAAATTATTAAGCTCCTCTAATAAATATAGATATACACTTTCTTGTACAATAATAAATTAAATACCATAAATTAGATAAGAAAATTGAATATAAAAGGTAGCATGCTATTAAGCCTAAAAAGAATGATTTTTGTATCATGAGGGAAATAATAATGTTTTTAAGTCCACATAATTTATATTCTAAAAGGTAACTCCAACATAAAAAAAAAAAATTACCTCTATATACCAACAAAGGAATAGGGTAAGAAATAAACTTTAGAAAAAATTTATCCAAATGAATTATAATTTCAAAAGTAAACTTCAATTATGAAATTTTCTTACATGATGGGGAGCAAAAACCTGGAATTATCTTCTGGAGGGTGAGCCCTTCCTCCCTGGCTAGGTGAATGTTCTAGGAACCTGTTCGTATCAGTGTACTAGCTGGCATTGTTGTGAGAGGCCGCATTCAGCTTCAGTGAATTTTTTTGCAGACTCTTTCAACGTGTTTGCTCATTTCATGACTGCTGATTTTCTAGCTCACCTGCCTGCACTGAGCTGAGTGTTCAGCAGTTTTTGACCAAAAGTGGCATAACCCTATGCCCCACACTCACTATTCACCTGATCTCAACTCAAGAGACTTTTTAAAAAATTCGTTTCCTGGGATGAAAAAGATCCTCAAAGGTAAACATTTTGCTGATGGGAGAGATGAGAAACAAAAAAGAACAGAAGCACTAAAAAGCATCAAAATTGACAAGTTAAAAAAAACTGTTTTGAGCAGTAGAAAAAAGTCCGAATAGGTATATTGCATCAAATGGAGAGTACTTTGAAGGTGACTGAAACTGAAACATGTAAAAATAAATACACAATTTCTTATACATAAATTCAGTTTTTGGGATTCCCCCTAACACTCTCATCTCCAAAAATTCCTGTTAAGTAAGTTGTTGATTGATGTATTAAGGTTTCTTTTAAATAATTAAAGAAAATAAATGAGAATGCAATTTAAACATTTATAGCTTAGCACTTAACATTGTATCCTCATTTTTTCACTATTTTCTTTCTTAAACCTAGTAAATTCAGACATTAATCAACAATATTCCAATAAAACTGGTCTTGATTCACCTATAACATTCACATTTTTAAAGCCAGTGATTGTTTCTCAGTTTTCATCATCTTTGACATATCAGAAGCATTTTAAAGAGTTTATAATTTCTTAATTAGTTCCTTACTTTTAATTTTTATTAAATTTATTGGGATGCCATTGCTTAATGAAAGTATTATCATGTATACAAGTCTATGATATGTCACCTGTGTATTGATTGTGTGCCCACCCTTCAAAATCAAATCTATTTTATCACCAGTGTATGGTGACAGAAATAATAGTATACCAGTATATTATTATTTCTTAATATACTTTCTTCCCTTGGCTTCTGGGATATCTCACTTTCCATCCCCCCCCCCCAAATCACCAGTGATTTCTTAGTTTCCTTTGATGGTTCCTCTTCCCCATGACCATTTCTCATTGAAGGTACTCAGTTATCACTCTTGGAGACTCTTCTCCCTGTAGCTTAAATGGAAATCTGATGGTACCCAAGCTTAAATCTCTAACTTAGACCTTCATCTTGAACTTCAGATTCATATATCTTACTTATAAAAGAACGATATCTAGATGAATGCAGACTCCTCACAGGAAGACATAGATGCTAGAAAGAAGGGGAATGGTATTGTTAAAGTGCTGTCGATCCAGAATTCTAAATCCATCAAAAACAGTTCTGAGGAATTTTCATTACATAAAGACATTTCCTGATGAAGGAAAACTAAAAGGATTCCCTACCAGCCAATCAGTCTAGCACACTTGTTTAAGGATGCTCTGCAGACAGAAATATGGAGCATAAGGAAGAAAGGAAGAGTTGAAATGGTAAGCATCTGGGTATGTTTAATATCCAGTGTTCTCCTGTTTAGCTACCTAAAATATGTTTGATGGATGAAAGTAAAAATTGTAACACAGTCTCATGAATTTTTCAATGTATGCAGAGGTAGTATATAAGGTAACTACAACACAAATGGAGGGAGGGTAAAGAGACTTACAGGTGATACGGTTTTTACAATTACTTAAGGTGGTAAAATACTGACCCTAAGTAGTTTGTGAACTATTAGGTAAATATATATAGTTTTAATTTTTATTGAATTTATTGGGGTGATATTGCTTTATAAAATTATATAGGTTTCAAGTGTACAATTCTATAATACAGCTGTATATTTTTTGGTATGTTCACCACCCCAAGTCAAGTCTCCTTCCATCACCATTTATCCACCCTTTACCCTCTTCTACTTCACCCACCCCCCTTTCCTTCTGGTAGTCACCAAACTCTTGTCTGTGTCTATGAGTTTTTGTATGTTAGCTTTCTCTTAACCCCATCACCCCTTCCACCCAGCCCCCCCCCACCTTCTTCCCTTCCAACAGCTGTCAAGTCTGTTCTCTGTATCTAGGTACATATATTATACTAATTTTTTAGGGAGGGTTTTAGTTCACAGAAAAACTGAGAGGATGATACAGAGTTTGCCCATATATCTCCACATATATGCAGCCTCTATTGCTATCAATATCCCTTGATAGAGTGGTACATTTGTTACAATCAATGAAAGTACATTAACGCGTAATTACCACCCGAAGTCCATAGTTTACATTAGCGTTCACTCTTGGTGTTATGTACTCAGTGGGTTGGGACAAATGTTTAATGACATGTATTCACCATTATAGTATCATACAAAGTGGTTTATCTGCCCCTAAAATACTCCGTGGTTTGCCTATTCCAGATTTAAGTTTTCAAATTGTTAGTGAATACCAAGGAGCATGATTGCTGGATCAGATGGGAAGACTGTGTTTAATTTTGGAACTTCCAAGCTGCCTTCCAAAGCAGCTGTTCCATTTTGCATGTCCCACAGCAATGAGGGAAAGTTTCTGGTGCTTCACATCCTCAGTGGCAGTTGATGTTGTCACTGTTCGGGATTTTGGCTGCTTCGGTTTAGTGCGTTGTGGAGTCTCATTGTTGTGTGTTTTTCCGGGCAGATTGGTTAGGCTTTGGAAACATCTCAATAATAAATGTGCTTTATAAAACTTAATTTCTTTTGAGATGTGTACTCTTGTTTATTTTCTCATTTTATTTTTCATCATTTGATTTCTATGTTGAAATTATGTCTATGATATATTCCCAGCAGTATTGAATTATCTTCTTTAAAGTATGCTGAATAAAATCTACAAGTTAATGGCATAAAAGATGATATAACCATTCATCACTTCTCATTCTTCTCTAAATGAGATGAAACATTTGGCATTTGATCAAGATCAGATGCTTACTTTTCATGCATGTAATAGCATTTTCAGAAGAAAGTTAGTGTAGTTTTTTAAATATAAATTATCTTGCAATTTGAGGGCAGAAGAGGGCTTCAAGCTTCAAACATATAGAATATTTTCCCTTAATACTTTGGAGGGAAATTTGAGTTAGTTATTTGAATATTTCATTAGCTTAAACAATATGTTGGGAACATCATTTCATTCAATAGGAAAGACATAGAAATGTGATATGGGTCTCTTTCTTTCTTTTCCTTTTCTCCTCATTTTATTTTTTCCTTGTATTGCAAGACAGAAACAGAAAATTGTTTTATTGTTTAGAATGTAACAGAAAACTATTGAATAATAGTTTTAAATAAAGTGAGATAACAGATAGTAAATGTCTCTTTTATTACAAACCTTGAACTCCCAATCCTCTTAAAATAACATTTGCATATCAATAAAGCAGGATGAAGAGACTGTTTTTCTAAACTTACAAAACTAACTTTAAAAAACGCATTTTGATTTTAACATTTCATTTTCCTGCATATTGAGGGAGGGATTCAATTAAAATTTCACATTAAATATATAAAAAATTGCACTTCTTTGAAAGTATGGTTGCTCTCTTAAGCAACCATACTGAGTGATTTAATCATTAATTGTGAAATTTTTATGTAATTTGTTCTGTTAATGAGTAGTACTACAAAAAATAGGGCAGATACAATGACTTATACTCACATAGAGGTTCTAATTAATTAGAAATTAGATAAGTAAACAATTAGATTCTAAATGAGGATGCAAATAATGTGTAATTACATTGAAGTGTCACTAGTGCTATGATGAAGTCCCATTACATTTTAGTTGATGCAGAGAGAAATGGGAGGAAAATGGAGACAACTGTAATTGAACAACAATAAAATAATGAAAAAATAAAAATAAACAAAAATAAGAAATAGAGTAAACTTGGAATGCGAAGATATATCATCGTTAACAATACATTTAGTTTAAAAGTTGTATACCTTCAATACACTTTCTTTGAGTGTTTATAATGTATAAGAAGACACTAGAAACACAAAGATAATTAGACTACATTAGCATATAGTTCTCATTCCCAAATAATTTGTAGTTTAGCTTCAGAGACAAACTTGTAAATTGCTATTTATATATTCTGAGGCTGAATAAATGTTTTCTCCTAGAGATTAAAGAAAAAAACACTAGACGTGCTAAGTGGCACCTTGAAGTGAAAAGAATGTAGGCAGTCAGGGGACTGAGAAACCGGCTGAAGGGACATGTCAATGGTGTGCAATAAACTGTGTATGGGACTGCTAATCCTTCCAAATTTTTGAAACCTTAATGCTGACTATAGTGTCTCTCATATGTGAGTTTCCTCCTCAACAGAAGGATATCCGTATTTATTTCTTCCTCTCTGAGTTTCCGATGACCTAAGTGATTAAAAGCTAAAGCCATTCAAGTTGTCTTATCCTCATTGTGGTTTAATTGTCACCGAGTTTATAATAACTAAAGTGTCTCAGACAACAGCAGATAGTCACCAAAAATGGCCTGAGAACAGAGAGTCCTGTTTAACTAAATGTTGAATACAAGATTGGTTCCCTATCTAGATTACCAAGCTAAAATATTATAAATAAAAATTAACATGTAACAGACACTGATCATCATATAACATTTCTACAGTGTTATTGAAGACACTGAAAAATTGGAGTAATTCTCAGTTATCACGTTCCCTTTTATCCTGAGTGATGGTTCTTTTTTCGCATGTCTTGGAGTTTTCTCGTCAATAGGAAGGAGTTTGAGGTGTTATTACTGTCATTTTCTTTTAGCCAATCTCAGTTTAAGGTTAAAGAAAGTATACTGAGTGGTCTTCAGTATTTCCTGAGCTTGATTCTTTGATAAAATGGTAACCTTAATAATATTATACAAGAGGCATTATTCACAATTTAAAATTAATCAGTGGTGTCCTTTTAGAACACCCTCTTCAATATCTGGTTTTATGTACTTTTTACTTGTTGACATTCAGCAACTTGTCTTTGATTTCAGAGTTTATTTTTCTGTGCACATAAACTCGGATTCAGTGGGTTTTAATTGTGGCTTTAAGTAACCTGGAATAAATTTGTGTATGCACAATGATATTATTATTCCTCCAAACTGGTGCTTACTTATCATCAAATAGAATAATTTCATTTTTGCTATTCTAAACTTATGTTCAATAACTTACCAGTCAACTAATAATTATTTGTTAAGCATCTACTCTAGTTATTAGAGTGGGTTTTAAAGGAAAACAAAATTTTCTATGGTATATGGAGAGACAACCTATGATGTAGAAAGCTTTCAAATTATAAGTCAGTGTAGAATTGAACCCATATTTTGCTGGGTGCTTTTGGGGTAGACATTACTCAGTCTCAATGGAACCATCTGTAAAATGGGAATTTTAAATCCCACTTAGCAAGGTTTAGTATTGTTTGAAGATTACAGGTACTTTATTTAGCACATAATATCATGGCTAAGCCCTACACACCTGAAACCACCAGGGAACAAAATAAGGTTTACCTAATTTTAAATGTATTTTTAAATGGTTATAGAAATTCTGATGAGAGGAACAGTTACAACAGCTTAGATAATCAAAACACTCTATACAAGAACTGAAATATGAACAATGGTGGGTAGATTTCGAGGATGATATCTGTATAAATAGTGTCACTAAAAAGTCTTGAATTATTTTAGGAGAAAGTGGACTCTTCTTATTTTTCATGATTGTCAAGGCAATATTGAGGTAAATCTTAAAAGACAGAAAAGCAAAAGAAAATGATGCGTTTTATTGACTTTCAAAATTACTTTGGGGCTCTGTTCTTTCTTAACATCTCATCCCTCAGAGATCTCATCCTTCAATTGTTGTCTTTTATAATAAAAACTACTAAATTTGTTTTTCTAGTTTACCTTTTTAAAATCCTATCTAAAAATAGAGGTACAATTTTAATTATATTTATAAATATATAAATAATATTTATAAAATAATATTATAAAATAATATACTGGTACAAAAATATTTCATTTATAGATCAGTGAGGTGACTTTTTTCTAGCAGAAGTTTACCCCCACCCCCAAATAGTATATCCCTTTGGTATAAGACATCTTTGACTAGCAGACAAAGCATCTTTATGTTTTAATAATATACACTTTCTAAAAGAGTCCAAGGTAAACTTTAAACTAAAAAGAATACATTGCTTTTCATGACCCTGAATTATAACCAAAAATAAATTTATTGTTTTTGTATTGCCATTTTTTAATAAAAAAGTTATATCGAATGTAGATGATTCCATCTTCTTAAAGATTTTTATTTAGCTGTCAGCTATGATTAGAGACAGCCCTATTTATGTCCACTGCTTGCTCATTAGGACAAATTGTGTCTTCAGATGTGGATATTATGAAAAGCAATGTAATCAAATGCTTCATTTATGATTTAATTATTGTTTTAAGTTAAACAAATAACTTCAAAATAAGGGGCTATTTTTTTTCAAAATTTCCCTGGCTACTAATATCTTTGAATATTTTCTAATTTAACCTAAATCATCAATATTAGTTTTTCTCATACTGAAACACTTGACTTATGCATCTTTCTTATCGCACTATAGTGTAAACTGAACGTATACATTCTAATGAATTTGTTTTCTAGCATCTTTTTCTCATATTTTCCCAAAATGTCTGTTTTTAAAAAGGACAAAACATGTTATATAGAAAGAGAAGGATACTGGATAAAATTTAGAGGAGTTGCATTCATTTTTAAACACACGCAGACACACACACATGTGGAACTTCATGGGTTATATGGTTGAATTATTGTTACTCAACCTTATTTATTCTTCACTTTTCAGAACCAGAGAGTAAGATATCCACTGGAGGGTGAAATTCAGGTATGCTCTTTTCAGGTTTCTTTGTTCTTTCAGGAAATTATTAAATATACTATCCATTCAGTTATCCTTTCAGGACAGGCAACAAAGAATGACACTTGAGGTACCACTATAGGAGTATAATCAAAGTCTTTGACAATTAATCTCTCCTCATTCCCTCATTTTAAATATTATATTTTACCATGTATAGATTTATATAAACTCTATTTTTTAATCACTGAAGGAGTAGTATTTATAAAAATGAATACTTGTTAATGCATTCAGTGGTATTGATTAAGTATTTACTATTTGATAGACCACTAACTAGTATGAGATCATATGCTAACATAGTTTGAAACATTGAGAGATTTTTAGTAAGGCAATTGAGAAATACACAAATATTTATAAAAACAAATTAGAAAGTGAAGACTTAAGAAATAAGTTAAGGTGAAATTATATAGGCAAAAAAAGTGCTAGCAGCCATGGTAAGACAAAGGGAGTGGGAAAGTTCAAAATAGTGTTCATAACAGAAATAGTGGAAACATCAGACTTGAGCCTGAGTATTAGGACTTAAACATCAGCACTATATTGTATGAAATATAACTTTTATAAATATGGTCAAGTACGTTTACTTCCCAAAACAATTTTTGGTGCAGAATGTTTCTTATTAAATTTATTGAAGTGACATTGGTTAATAAAACATGTGGGTTTCAAGTGTACAATTCTATGATACACTTGAAATTGCATTGTGTTTTTACCGCCTAAAGTCAAATCTTCATTTATTACTATATATTTGACCCCTTTACATTTTACTATCTCCCCACCCTCTTCCCACTGTTAATTACCGTACCATTGCCTACTTCTGTGAGTTGTTGTTTGTTTGTTGTTTGTTCATTTGTTGCTTTTAGTTTTATATCCCACACGAGTGAAATCATGTTTTTTGACTTTTTTTCTGTCTGACTTATTTCACTCAGCATGATATTTTCAGATCCATCCATGTTGCCGCAAATCTCAGTATTTCACCTTTTCTTATGACTGAATAATATCCCCTGTGTGTGTGGGTGAACGCGCATCTTCTGTATTCAATCATCTGTCTAAGGACATTTTGGTTATTTCCATGTCTTGGCTGCCGTGAATAATGCTGCAATGAACATAGGGTTGCATATATCTTTGTGACTACATGTTTTCAAAAAATTTAACTTACATTTCTTACAGGTAGCAGCCTGTTTAAATTTTATAAGATCTGTAAGAGAAATAATGGTCTTCTTACAAATTTTAGCAGGATAACTTTTAACCTCAGCAGAGAGAATAAATGATTTTTTCTTTGCTTTTTTTAAAAAATTGTGTTTAGTTGCATTTATTAGTTAACTTTGTGTAATATTTATTGATTTCTTTCTATGTGCTAAACATGGTTCTTTACACTATGGAGAATGTAAGTATAATAAAAATATCAAAAACAAAAATAACCAAACAATAAATTGCATAATATTCCATGTTTATTATCTTAAAAACCAGTTCAATTAAAATGATTTAAATAAACAAAATAATATGCAAACTATCCAATTGGCAAAAGTTCTAAATACAGAACCCCATAATGTTATTCCATCATAGTTAATATTACAAAACAGATAAACTTACAAAATAAATGGAAAATAAAAACTCAGTTGCCATTGAAAGGATAGAGTATTATTTAAAAAAAATAAAAAAGCAAGCAAACAAAAAACATCTGTAAAATGAAGTTTCATGCTTAAAATCTATAATATTATGATGACCAATAATAGTCAGATCCTATCCTATTTAATTTTCAAGCACTTCACTTCTTAAATTATACTGCCAATAGCTTTTGCTGACATTTTTTAAAAATCATGACTTTCACACTGAGTTTTTTGTAAATACATTTCTTGCTTTTTTTTAACAAACAGCATATTAGAATCTGCTATAATTATATGGATCATATAATCTACACATTGGAGATTAATTTTCTTTAATTTTTGTTTTATTACAGTGTATTATGAATTTTATTTGGCAATGACTTTTATGGGTAGTCAAAATATTTTTTACCTTGATAATAGATTATATAGAATGAAAAGATGAATTTATTTTATGCAATAAAACAATATTGACCTTATACAAACCTGAATCCTGATAATAGTTCAAGTTATATTTCTTTGTATTTATGAATGAAAATAATTATCCCCTTTCTTATGTTTAAAAAAATTTTTGTCAAAAATTAGTAGAGAACATTAATAAGACATCCATAAAGGCAAATCTTTATATGTGGTTCATGTTCTTTAAAGTTTTGGTTATATCGTCAAGCTGTTTATGAATAAATTTGTATCATTTTTTAATTTTTCTTTTTGATAAATATTTGTTTTTTCCTCATTGTCTTGATTCAAATAATTAATGCAGAATTGTATCTCCTTCAATATATATAGATATGGGTTCATATTCTTCTTATAGAATAACCGTTGTATTCAAGCTTCATAGAATGTACTTATTTCTAATTGCATCACTAAAAATTTTGGCATCAATATAACATTTGAATCAGTAAATATATAATTAGCAATACATTGATTAAGTAGTTAGAGAAGGTTCAATATTATACATGATATAATGGGTGTATATTATAAGTATTAATTAGGAAATTCAATAATAATTATGTGTTGTATCACTTTTACCTTGATAATAGATTATATAGAATGGAAAGATGGATTTATTTTGTGCAATAAAACAATATTGCTATATATATTAATATTGCTATAGAAATAAAACAATTATTTCTATATAATCTATTATCAAGGTACTAGAAATGGGGATGATTACTTTGGATGGTACATAAATTTATATAATCACTATGCTGTGCACCTGAAACTTATTATATAGTATGTCAACAGTAATTGAAAAACAAATTTAAAAAATGTAAATCTAATATTAAAAGTAAACTGGGATATCTCTTGTTGGATAGTAGAGACTAAGATAAATAGTGTTTAAGCTTGGAAATGGGTACATCTTGTGTCCTGCTAGGCCTTTATGGTAGAATGTTATGCCAGTCAAGTCAGGAGCTAAACTGAATTTGGATTTTGTTGTTGCTGTGATTACCCTCATTGCACTACAAACTTCAAATTTCTCTGGCGTCATATGATCTTTGAAGAGCCCTCACTTCCAGACAAGACGGGGAAGCACAGGATTACAGAGCGTATTTTTCTCAGTGCCTGCTCCACCTGCAGCTTTAGGTTTTTTCTTTTCGTTTGCGCCTTAGAGGTCTTCATATTCTTGAACTCGGCAGTAGGCCTGTTTCCTGTTTCTCAATGCTTTTTAGTTAGTTTGGTAAGAGCAAATGTTATTTTTTGTTCTGGTTTAGACTCTGCTTTAGACAGGTGCTATATCCCTGTGTTGACGCCTGACCTTCTCAGCGATTCTATCAATAGCCAGCTGGAGGGAGACCCTTCCCAGTGTCTGGATACAAGGCATACTTCTGCCACATCCCCGGGCTTCTGTAGGTCTTCATCTATGTCCCTGAGACACCAGGGCTCGCTGCCTTTTTGCAGGCTCTGAAGGCCCTCCTCTGAGAGAGAGCTGAGGGAGAAGGTGGAATATCGTGCCTTTCTTAAATTGGCCACCATCTCCCTTCTACTCTCCCTGTATCACCAGGGAGGATTTCTCAAGACTTCATCCAGCCCCCAGTCCTATGCCTGACAAGAGCTTGTGAGGAGATGAAAATTTCCTCTGTGTCTGGCTCCCAGGGTTACTGCCATGATAGCCCACACTCAGCCTTAGCAATTTATTACAAAATTTAGGAGGATTCTTATTGGCTTGTATGCCATTGGTGATTGTTTAGTCCATGTAAGCAAATGTTGCTGTCTTTTGTCTTCTTGCATTCTTCCAATTTAACTCAGATTTAAGTCAGATTTTAAGATAACAGGTTTACCTGTAGCCAATCATCTGTTTATGAGTTCACAAAAATTTGTGTTTTTAAAGATTATCCAACAATTTTTGTTGTTGTAAAAGTGGTAGCATTGTGATTTTTTCATATTTCTATATTGTAGGCAGTAACCAGAATTTCCAACTTTAAAGTGTGAGTAAAACAAGCTACTTTTTAATGTTGCCAAATTGCAAAAAGTAGAAATTCTTAACAATGTAGTGTTTGTGGAAAGCTGATGTTTTATTCCCTCTAAAACATGTGTTGCTACAAGCTTTCAGTTTTATGCTGGCAACGTAGAGACTATTCAAAGCCCTGGATTAGTATTTTTCAGGGGTATTTTCCAGGTGAACAGGAACAAGCAGAGCAGTTAAGGAGAAAGAGCCTTATAAGTGACATGAAACACATGGACTTTTCCTGAATTAGGATTTTTTAAAAATATAATTCAAACAATGTAGTCCACCCTAAAAGTAACTCTAACTATTAGTCTGACTTTATATTGTAGCTTGAGATTCCCCAACTTTCCAGGAAAAAGAATTACAATATTATTATTTTAACCTTTTTTGTATACTCTGTGAAATTCAAGAAAGTTTGTTAATAACATAAAATCATATCACTATAGTCTATGTTCTCATTTTATCATACGATTTTTTTCTACTGTGTCATAAGACATTAATAACTTAAGATTTTTGCACCTGGTTCCAGGCCTCACATACTTTAAGGTTCATTGATTGCAGAAGTGGGAATACATTCATCTCTTTATCCTCCTTGATTCAAAGTTGACATTGGTAACATGAATAGCCTAGAGTGGTCACAGAAATATCAAAATGCAGTGAATGTGATAACAGGGAATAGTTCCTTAGTTCACTGGTTCTGCATTGTTTTGGAAAACTTAAGCATTAAATGTGCTTTTAGCCTAAGTTTTATTCCTAAAAATTTATGTTTTATGAAATGAATTCTGATATGGGTGAATAGTAAAGTGAATGTTGAAAAATTCTCATGTAATATTTTTTCTTTTTAAAAATTAAATCTATTGAGGTGACATTGTTAATAAGATTATGTAAGTTTCAAGTGCACATTTCTAGGATATGTGATCTTTATATTGCATTGTGTGCCCACCACCCAAATTCAAATCATCTTCTGTCACCATATATTTGACCCCCTTAACTCTTGACTGCCCCCACCCACCCTTCCTTCTGGTAATCCACCATACTGCTGTTTGTGTCTAAGAGTTTTTTATTGTTTTTCTTGCTTACTCATTTGTTGTTTTCAGTCTTGTACCTACCTATGTATGGGGGAGATCATGTGGTTCTTAACTTTTTCTGCCCGACTTGTTTCTCTTAGCCTGATATGCTCGAGGTCCATCCACGGTGCTGCTCCCTGCTTGCTGAGGTTAATGAATGGAAGCTGAACTAGTGTGGGAGGAAGTAAAGACCAAACGGACAAAAGAAACTACTCAAGACAAAGGCCAGGTCATGCACCAGACAGGGGAATGTGGATTTATATGGAAGATATGAAAATTTCAAATCACAGAAAGCTTTTTCAATAGAGAGGACAGACACTATTACTTAAAATATATCTAAACATGAAAGAAAATCTAAAAGATGACTAAAACTTGACAGAGGTTTACAGTTTTGGTTCAATGATGCGGGAGGCTAGAAAGAGTTGCTCTTACCCTTGAAAGAAGGAAAAACAGGGTAAACTGGTAATTAATTGCTTTATTTTGAACCTATCAGAAAATAAAGTTGCAGGGATAACAAAACAACCTACCAGAATTTCAAGATTGTTGCATGTTGTTGTCTGAATAGTTATTACTTTTAATGAATGTTCATATTATATAAATATTCCCAACTTTTCAGTGCTGAGTAATATGTCCTTGTATGCATAAGCCTCGTGTTGATGGGCACCTGAGTGGCTTCCAGTTTGAGGAACTTATAATTAAAGTTATTATAAACAATGTTGAAAATTTGTAGTTAGATTGTCTATAAATACTTGCAGGGATTTTTATTGGAATTATATTGAATATATATGTCTAATTATAAAGAACCAATAGCAACAAAATATTAAATTATATAAACCATGAACACAGTTTATCCCTCCATTTCCTTAATTTTTTAGAATTGATTTTAGAGAGAGAGAGATGAAGGGAGGGATACAGGGAGAGAGAAAGAGAGAGAGAGAGATTGATTTGTTATTGGAATTATTAATGCATTCATTGGTTAATTTTTGTATGTGCCTTGACAGGGGATTGAACCCACACTCAGGATGATGCTCTAACCAACTGAGCTATGTGGCAGGGCCTCCATATATTTAAATCTTTGATGTTGGTTTTTTAAAAAATATTTATTTATTTATTTATTTATTTATTTATTTATTTATAGAGAGAGAGAGGGAAGAAGAAAGAGAGAGAGAAATATCAATGTGTGGTTGCCTCTTGTGCACCCCCTACTGGGGGACCTGGCCTGCAACCCAGGCATGTGCCCTGACTGGGAATCGAACTGCCATCCTTTGGTTCCCAGGCCTGCATTCAATCCAGTGAGCCACACCAGACAGGGCTGTCTGATATCTTTTAGCCAACATTTTGTTGTTTTCAGAATAGATGTTCTGCATATTTTTTTTTTCAGATTTATAACCAAGTACTTATTTTTATACTATCATAAATTACCCATTTATATGTATATATACTAGATAGGTAGGTACATATATTTAGTTTCAGTTTCCAATTGTTACGTAGGAACATGATTGGCTGTTTTTTATTTTATTTTATTTTTTTAGTATTATATTCATTTTATTTTTAGACAAAGGGGAAGGGAGGGAGAAAGAAAGGGAGGGAAACATCACTGTGTGGTTTCCTCTCAGGCGTCCCATACTGGGGACCTGGACCTTAACCCAGGCATGTGCCCCAACTAGGGAACCGAACTGGCAACCCTTTGGTTAGCAGGCTGACACTCAATCCACTGAGCTACAGCAGCTGGGGGATGATTGACTTTTTATATTGACCTTCTGTCCCATGAGTTTGCTACATTCACATCTTGGTTCTAGGGGATCTGGGTAGATTTAATAACATTTCTCATATATATATAATTTTGTGCTCTGTGAATAGAGAGTAAATCACTCATAATTTTATTACATAAGACTTAGTTCTGCCCATTGAGACCATTCTATAATGATTCTAATCATATTTCCATATCACTGCTCTTTATATACTAGAAATTCTCTTTTATATCTCCCCTGAGTCTTACAGTGATCCAAGCTTACATTTATTTTGTTCTTTTTAAACTCAAAAAACTGGTTACTCTACTCTGTGTGACCACATTTTGAAAAAAAAATTCCTTAAAAAATTTAGTGGCCAGATTGTGTGCAGAACTCATATACTAATCTTTTAAGAGTCAAATTGTACTGTCTTCACGATAGTAGAGCTGTAATAATGATAATAGATTATATTGTCTCATATAACTCTGACAATGACCTTTTGGGTAGATATTTTTATTTTTACTTTGTAGATAAAGAGACTTAAGCTTCCAGAAATTAACAAAGTTGCCCATGGTTCTGCAGATATATGTAGCATAGCTAGAATTTTATCCCAGGTCTCAGATATTGAATACTTTGCTCTTAAATACTATACTAGTTTAAATCAGTAATGTCACTGATACTCTAATTTTTACCGTATGAAATGCTGATATGTACAATAAAACTTTGATAATTAAAGTAGTGTTTGAATGAAAACAGATAATTAAAATTTTGGTTTTAATTTTGGATTACTTGTTTATTTCTACTTTTATATTTTATTTTTATACATTTGGCCAGTTCTTCAAATTTAAGATTAACAGTGCGACACAGGAAACAACTTTTAGTTAATCATTGTTTTTTATGATTTATTATACTTTAATTGTTAGTTTGTGCAAATGTTTTCTAAATTCCAGCTTACCAATACGTTGCTATGTTCCAGTATGAGTTTAAATGTCACACAATGAGATAAAAGGGCTATTAGAAAACATAACCAGAGACATTGAAATAAAGAACAAAGGAACAGCAACCAGAAGAGAGGGGGGAGGGGATAACAGGGCAAGAAAGGGGAAGAGTCATCAAGGAATGTGTATAAAGGACACATGGAAAAGCCAAAGAGGGGTAGGACTGAGGCTGGGAGGTGGGAAGTGGTGGGGAGGAGGGGAAGTGGTGGTGGTGTGGGAATGGAGAAAACTGTACTTGAAAAATAAAAAAAAGGGAAAAAATGATTAGAAAACATCCAAATAATGAATAAAATAAAATTTTGAAAAGAGAATAAAACAATATAAATAAATACTTTTATCTTCTTAGACTAACTCATAACTTACAGAAAACAAAGACTTTTTGAGAGCACAATTATTAATTAACTGAATTCCCAGAGATAAATACCCAAACTATTTTCCAGTGTAAGGTTTTTAACAATTGCTTGTTGAACATGTTTTTAAGTACTGATAGGCTGGTTGAGGGGGCAATAAAACTTTATGAGTAGCTCCATATATACCTGAGCAATATTCCTTGACCATTGCTTTGCCAGCCTTACCCAGGTCTGTTATAAAACAGCAAAAAGAACAGGCTATGAAATAAGGTAAGTTTATGAATAATATTTCTTTGTTACTTTCATCTTTCCAAGTAATTATATGTTCACTGAATTCACGTTAGCAATCTTCCTGTCCATCTGCACTTGTTTAATATAGCAAAAATAACATATTTTCATTTGTCATTTTAAATATGTAGCCCTTTGTACTAAACAGAAGAAAATATTTTTAATTTTTTTAAGATAAAATATTTTTTTGCCAGATCTTTATTATAATTTTTGTCAGACTTAAGTGGAATCATAGCAGGTTTAGTTTAATTGCTTATATAGAAGAAAATAAGGATCAAAAATATTTTGTAATATAGAAAAGGACTCAAAGAATTGTTAAATATATTTTACTTTAGAAAAAATATATAGGCAGAATAGAATGCTACATTTTAAAAACATTTAATCCTTTCAAGTAAATCTTTTAAATATCAGTCATCAAGCTACTATCTAAAAATGAATTACTCATTTTGAAAATAGTATATGGAGAAAGGATATCAATATATAATTTTCCCCAAAATATAGTACTTAAAATTACTGTGACTCAAAATATTATCACTGTAATTACCACCTAGAGCATATGAACAATTTTAGTACTGATTGAGTAATCACACGAGTAATTTAATTTTAGTTCATTAATTTTGTTCTCATTTTCTAGATACAAGAGGGTTTGCTTCATGACAATATGCATTTTTTAGACTTCTCATAACAAAAGAAAAGCCAGCCATTTTTATTGGCTTCTTGATACTAAAGTAGGATATTACTTTGAGTGAGACAAACTTTTTAAAAGTTAAACACTAAATGCAATTGTGTCATTTCTCATATAACATTGAACAACTGAGTTTCACTTTCTAAACAGCTGCATATATCACCTGTCATCTTTAGTTTACATTTAGGTTGTCTAAAGGTTACCAATGCAAGAAACACCTTACTTATTTGTTAATTATTAAATCTTAATCTTTCGACATTCATTCATGAGGTATATTTTAAAAACTGAGATTGTGCTTATTTGATGTCAGGCTCTGAACTACTTTCATCATTCCTGCTGTAAATCTACAACAGTCCAACAGAGGAGATTAACATATGCACAAATAATTTTGATAGATTTGCTATGCGTCATGGTAAAATGGGAAAAGTGTACATTCAGTCTGCCTCTAAGAGTAGGAAAAGACTCACACAGGAAATGGCATTTGAACTGGGCATGAATTGGAACTAACCTGAAGAGCAGATATGGAAAGATCGAAGAAAAATTAAATCATTTGTACTAAGAAGATGTGTTATCTAAAAAAGATGTTGCAGTTGTGGGGATAGGGTGCGATTTTAATTATGAAAATATTTTGGAGGTAGAATCAACAGGATTTGTAGAATGACAGATGGTAGTAGAAAAATACGGAAGATGGAAAATAATTTTTTAGGTTGGGGTGCCTTTGTATAGGAGCTGACCTGGATGGGTACAGGAGGAGGGACTAATGTGAGAGGCCCCTCTCAAAAACTCTGATTTTTAAAACCAAAAATTTATTGAAGCATTTACTATGGATAATATAAATTCTCATCTGTGTATATGTCATTTAATTAAGATTTATATAAGAATCATAGAACACTCAAAAGCCATAAAAACTTTAGACAAGTTGAAAGATTCAGGGTCAAAGTTAAATTAAACAAATAGCTTTAAGGGAATTATTAGAGAAGAGCTCTTGTCATTCTCTGTTTAGATACTCTCTGTATGTTCATTCAAATGCATAATGTTGTCTTAAATATATATTTTTGGTATGATACACCTTATTTGCTATTTAAGGAAGGAACTTGAAGATCATATAGTTTGAATCGTTTTTTAAAGAAACAACTCCCAAATATATACTATATACCTATAGTATCTACTATTTTATTTTCCATTTTTGTTTATATATTTATACTTTTTATATATTTTATATTTGCACTTATGTTTGTATTTTATATTTATTTTTACATATTTACTTTTAATTTTCTCATTTTTTAATATTTATAATCATTCCACAATATGGTTATAAGAAAACCATTGGAATACGAGAGATGATAATTACAGTGGGGAAAGAGAGACCTGAGTCAAGAGACTCCCTCCCCCATCTCAGTTCTTGTCTCTCCGCAAGAGAGAAATTCAAACAAGGCACAACACGTGGAGATGAGATAGTAAGTTTATTTATGACACACATGAGCACAGAATGTTCCATGTATAGGGGAAATAAAGTTGTTAGTAAGTTTGTTAGTAAGTTGGTTCTTTGCACTTGAGCCAAGGCTGTAAATGGTACTTAGCTAATCTAAGCACATTGACTGCTGGTATTCAGGGGCTGTACACCTCAGCTGGCTTTTAGGTTCCCCCTCCTTCCCCTGTCTTGGGAACGATCTACAGCTACAAAGTCTTTCTTTATCAGTTAGTAAAGGCTCTCTGTCTTAGTTACTGAAATTGTTACAGAAGGTCCTTTTACTGTCATAGAATCTCAAAGACTATCTCCCCTTCTCTGTACTATTCCTGCTTGTGAGATTTAGGGCACCTGGCAATCTTAGTGAGATTGTTACAGAAGCTAGCAGAAACTCCCCTTTCTCAGCACAGCCCCAAGGACTTTCCCCTCCTCCTGTGCTATTTTACTTGTAATGTTCAGACACCTGGCAACCTTATCAAACTAAGTTTAGGACTGCTGAGTTAATTAGCGAAACATGTTTTCCTTTCGCTTCTATATTAAATTCTTTGTTAGATTGTAATGATAAGGGCCCTGCCTTTATTTCCCCTCTGGCTGCTTATTCCTAGCTGCTACCTAACAGTTATAGTAGGAAGAAGTAGATTTTGTTTTATGTTGATGTTCTTAAGTAAAATGAACAATGGTGTCTCCTTCATAGAATGTATCTTTGTGAGAATTAAGGAATTTAGTGCAAATGTGAGGCTTGTTCAACTTGAAAAATGCTCTAAGTTGAAAGAGAGCTAGGCATACATGCTTGGATATATTTTCTTTTCCTTTTATGTTTTCATCTTAGTGTACTACTATAACTGCTTCATAAAGTCACTCTTTTTACTTAAAACTGAATAGTTATTTACATTTTCCCAATGTATATTATTTTAGGTTATATGGCTATGGAGATGTTTCTAGCTCTGCTTCTGTTGTGCTTAGTTCTTAAAATCTATAGATACTTTTATGATAACAATGGTGGCTTTTATAGTTACATATTTTACATTTTAAACATATTTATTTTTTTAGATGGCAAGGAAGACATTTAGTGGATTAGAAATCACTCTGATTGTGCTCTTTGCTATAGTTACTATAATAGCTATTGCCCTAGTGGCTGTTTTAGCAACCAAGACACCTACTGTTGAAGGTAAGTAGTCTTAAAAATAATTACACAGTATAGTGAAGTTAAGATAAAGTTTACTCCATAGTGGTTATGGATTTGGTAGAGTAATTTATATGAGATGAAAATTGTAAAGTAAGATCTTTGGCAAGTTACATAACTACTCCAACTTTTTCTATCCATTATATTCCAGTTATTTCAATGATGAACCATTGTAATTAAGAATCTATGTGCCTTTACATTAATGGTCTTCTCCTCATTGGGTTGCTTGAGAAGTAACAAAGTGGTAAAGATATCACGATGTTAATGGAAGGCAGAATAATTGTCTACAGTTACCATTGAAGCTCTTCCAATTACTGGGAAGGCTTAGGTTTATACATTGGCTTTCAGACATTTGCAAAAGTGGGTGAAAACTTTGGGGGAATACTCTCTTTATCTTAAGCTCCTTTTACAACTTTTTTTTAACCTTTTAAAGAGAGAGGTCGTCGGAAGGAAATATGTGAGAGGGAAAGGGAAAGAAGTCTTGAATTGTTTATCTTCTTTGTAAATTATTCTCTTCTAATTTAGAGTTGATGCATACTTCTCTGGTCCACCTAATCTATTTTCTCTTTTCATCATTCTATCTTAACCAAATAAAAACTGTAAAGGATCTTAACAAATTATCGTCAAGTTAACCATGGTTAGCATTTTCTATGGTTGTTAGTCTTTTGTCTTACCTTCTCCCAGTAAACCAAAATCTCACTTCATTGTGAAGCAGTCATTTTTATCTTAACAATATCCAATGGCTAGAAAATTCCTCTTTATTGTATAAGGTTGGGAATTATTTCCCTTTGCTATTCTCTGCTTTCTCTTCTATTTACTTGAAAGTTTTTTTCTTTTTCTAACTTTTCTTTCTTCTCCTTTAATTCTTTTTTTTTAAGATTTTATTTATTTTATTTTTAGACAGAGGGGAAGGGAGGGAGAATGAGAGGGAAACATCAGTGTGTGGTTGCCTCTCACATGCCCGGTACTGGGGACCTGGCCCACAATCCAGGCATGTACCCTGACAGAAGAATTGAACTGGCGACCCTTTGGTTCACAGGTCAGTGCTCAATCCACTGAGCTACACCAGCCAGGGCTACTTTCCTAATTCTTGTCTCACTCTCCACATTCTTTTCCTATCCAAATTTCATCTTTCTTCATCTACACAGCACAAATTATAAATGTGGTGGGGATATACATTTTGTTTTCTTTTGAATCTACTTCAAATCCTTCTGTGAATATATTTTGTTTTCCTGAAGAAACAGTGAATAGGGTTCCACATAGTCAATTGTTAAATATTACTTGAATCTTTTCTTTTTAAGGACTGGGGTTGAATTTTTGTGCTCTATTTTAATGCTAAACTTATTTTTATTATATATAAATTCATGTTTTCTTTCAATGTAAACATTTATTACTGAAAATATGAAAAAATTAATTTAATACCACATTTTATTTTATTGACCTTTTTCTGTCCCAGAAAGTAGTCATTCTACTTCAACTCCAGAGACCACTCGTACAACCACGGTGAATCCTGGTTCAGGAAAATGTCCCAGTGAGCTAAATGATCCTGTCAATGAGAGAATAAACTGCATTCCAGAACAATTTCCAACACAGGTCTGCAACAAGTCTTTAATATTTTTATGAATAGATATATTATGATAATTATTTTAAGATAATTACTTATTATCAGACCATTCCAGATTTTTAAAAATATAGTGATGAATTAAGCTGCACATACCTATTTATTATAGTTCTGTATAAACAGAAGAGAGATAATAGGAATGATTGAGCTTGTTTTCCTGTAACTCTACTCAATTCAAATTAAAAAGTTAACATTTTCCATGCTTAATAAGCTATTTTTAATTTTATGCACCTTCTTAAAATTTTATCATCTCAAATTGACTTCTTATATAACTTTTGACAATATACAAGACCTGAGAGAGAATATTTACCTTCCTTTAGATTACATGTAATGATGGCATGAAGGCATATCAATGGAAAAAAAAACACTGATTTTAAAAATATTATTAATTTTTATTTGGTAATTCAGAAGAAGCTGAAATGGATATAATTCAGAGTAATCAAATGGATTCATATAACCTTACATTGACTCTTTTCTGGTCTCCATAACCTGCATGAGAATAAAGTTCAATGTGTGTGTGTGTCTTTGTGTATTCACATTTTAATACATTTATACATATTATAATACATTATAAAATTATATAATGTAAATATTACATTTAATCATTATAACACATTATATATAATTATACATTATATGTTATAATTATATTGTACATTTGTCCATTATATTTTATGCATGTTATATAATATGTTTAATATATTGCATATCTCTACAAAGTGCACATAATATACATATGTACTCTGTTATATCCATAACATATATCTATTATATGCATATCTGAGTCTCACATAATTTTCTGATTAATTTGCCATGAGAACTTGAAAATAGGTAAGATTTTTTCCATAGGACAACATTAGGAATAGTGGGTTTTACTGCCTGCCAACTAATAAAAGAGTTAAATAACAGTGTTTACTGTGACATACTGAGCACATTGGACAGATAATCTCTTAAGCTAATATTCTCCTTAGGAAATTATTAAACCTTAACACAGAATTCTGTTAGAAAAAAAATGTTAGAGAAACATTTAAAAGCTAATGGCTTGAGGTTTTGATGCCTACTATTATTCTTTAATGTCAACCTTTTAGGCTGCTAAAGAGTATTTTCAATATGAAACAAATTAAACATGAATTTAACAAACTTTAGCTAATATACCTTATATATATCATTTAAGAAAAAAAAGAGTGAGTTTAAAAGAACTAAATATGGAATTTTAAAACACAGCCATAACTTTACCCAGAGTGTATTTATTAGTTAGTTTAAGCTTCTTTAATAAAATACTGCTGACCGGGTGGCTTAAACAATAGCTATTTATTTTCTCACAATTCTGGAAGCTAGAAGCCAAGGTGCCATCAGGGTTGGTTTCTGGCAAGGTTTCTCTTCCTGGCTGTTAAAACAGCTGTATTATTTTGTGTCCACATGGACCTTTCTTTTTTTTCTGTGAATGGAGAGAGAGGGAAAGGGAAAGAGAGAGAGAAAAAGAAATTCAGTGTCCTTTCTTTTTCTAAGAGGGCACCCATCCTGTCAGATGAAAACCTCACTTAATGACTTCATTTAACCTTATTTACCTCCTTTAAGGCCTTATCTCCAAATACAGTAACAATAAAGGTTAGGGCTTCCTGTATATGAAATGTGGGGGACGCATTCAGTTCAAAACACGCTATATGTAATTACATGTAACTCTATATATGCATTTATGTATACATAAAAATAAGAACATAAATTTATTTTATATTTGTGCCTACTGTTAAATATTTAATGTTTCAATTTTTTTGTTTTTTCAAATGAAGCAGAAAGAGAAGTTACGTTAGGAATTAAAAGTAACGGGGAAAATTCCTGAAATCCTGAAAAATCAGCAGAATGATAAACATAAATAACAAGTATCAAAATCTATGCAAAAATGCTCAGAGTTATTAGCCTATTAAGAGCAAAAAGTGGTACATACATTTCTAAATTAATATTTTGTTATATATATGTAATGTGTTGAATGATCTACAAAAATTCACATCTAGTTGGAGCCTCAAATGTGACCTTCTTTGGAAGTAGGGTACTTGCATAAGTACTTAAATTAGGTCCTACTGGATTAAGGTGGGTCCTAAATCCAATGGCTGGAGTCCTTATAAGATAAGGGATGACACACAGAGGACCAGGGAAGAAAACCATGTGAAGATGGAAGTAGAGATTGGAATGATGTAGCTTCAAACCAAAGGAGAAATCAGAAGCTAGGAACACACAAGGAAGAGCTATTATCTATGGCCTCAGGGGGAACCTGGTTCTGCTAATGCTTTGCATTAGGACTCCTACACTCCAGGACTGTGAGAGAATAAATTTCTGACTCAAACCATCCTGCTTATGGGTGTCACAACAACTGCAGAAAACTCATACAGTATGTTTTGAGGAATTTCACATAATTCCATTTTACTATATTTTTATTTTTGCAAAATATGATTTCAATTTGTTTATTTATTGTCTCTTGTTTTTAAAACTTTTCACGTTTCCACATTAGTATATCCATGTCTAATTCTACCTCTCATTTTGTTCCAACATTAAAAAAATATTTTATACAGACTACTGTAAATGACAATTTTAAAAAAGATTTTGTTTATTTATTTTCATAGAGAGGGGAGAAGGAAAGAAAGGTAGAGAAACATCAATGTGTGGTTGCCTCTTGTGTGCTCCCCAGTGGGGACCTGGCCTGCAACCCAGGCATGTGCCCTGACTGGGAACTGAACTAGCAACCCTTTGGTTCACAGGCTGGCACCCAATCCACTGAGCCACACCATCCAGGGCTGTAAATGACAATTTTTATACAATTATCTTTTTGTATTGCAGGGAGTATTTCTATAAGTTAGATAATTAGAGAAAATTGCCAGACCAAAAGTTACATCTACATTAGAATCTGATAGGTAATTACTCTAAAAAATGGTCACGTTTAATTGTATTCTCACTTACAATGTACATGTATGTGTGTTTGTTTTTTGGGGTGGGTACACATGTATGTGTATCTGATACCATTTTAATTTGATGCTAAAAAAATAGGAGAGAAGGTTACATGTCTTTCTTCAGCTACTAAAATTAGAAGTTTTAATTTTTTTTCAAGACAGCCAAGAAAACGAAAACCATACATGTTCAAATTATGAAAGTGTAGCACATTATTAAATTTAAACATTAAGTAGATTTTAATTATACCAATGTTCACACATATAACATCACCATGTGGTTCAACTTTTTATATAACTATATAATTTTTCCTTCACACATTTTTCCCATAAGATAATAAAATCACTGATGATACAGCATTTTGCTTTGTTCATTGAAAATAATGGTAGCAACTATTTGAACACCTAACACATAAACTAGTTTAAAAAGTTTAAGTAAATTTCACACTAACAATTGGTTGAAAATAAATACCTTACACATATTATGTAATCTTGAATTCAGGGCCATATCTTCATCTTTATAGCCTTGCTTGCATCTTGATACATAATTAGTACATGTAACAAATGTTTTAGTTCTTGTGTATTAACTGTATGACAACAATATATTGTAATTACCCAGAGGGCAGCGACCTTTAAAATATATAAGGTTACAATGATGTGCACTGCTATGTAAATTAAGCGCAACTCAGGGCTTTAATCTCTGATACAGTGTAATTAATTCTATTGATAAAATATGTATATTTCTTCTAAGTGAAAGAAACAAAAAAAAGTGATATTTAACATATATACAAATGAGTACACTTGTTTTAAACTTTATTCCTATCATTGACACTATTATAGAATCCTCCATTCTCCCCTGTCTTTGCCCACATCCACCCAGCCCCCACCCCTCTTCCTTCCTGCCATCACCACTCTTGTCTGTGTGTATGGGTCATGCATACATGATCTTTGGTTAATCCCTTCACCGTCTTTCATCCAGTTCCCCCTCCACCATCTGACATCTGTCAGTGTGTTCCTTGTGTCCATGCTTTTGTTTCTATTTTGTATGTCAGTTTATTTTGTCCATTAGACTCCACAAGTTTTTTAAAAAATTATTCAGACATTTAACTGAGTGAATGAATGTGTAAAAAATAGAGGCTGACAAAAGTAATAACAATACTAGTCATATAATTCCTTTTATAAATGTTTTATCAGGCGACTTGTGCATTGCGAGGTTGCTGCTGGAGGCCCTGGAATAATTCAATTATACCTTGGTGCTTCTTTGTAAATAACCACGGCTACAATGCTGAGGGAATTAAAACAACAAATACTGGTGAGAATTGTTCTGTCATAGTGATCCAATATGATATATTTGAAGTGGAATAAAAAATACGTTTTAAAATTTTATTTGGAAAATATCTTAAATAGAATCAAATGGAATATATACAAGAATATTTAAATTGATTATATTAAATTGGGACAACTGTTATGCATATAAGAAGAAAATTCAAAATATATTAATTAATCAAAAACTTAGACATATTATATTTTACTATACTTTCCAGAATAAGTTTTGTTATTTTTTAAAAATGTAAGTATTTTTGGTTCTAAATTTTAAGGACTAAACTTGTGAAGTATATTCTAGTCTTGCGATAATGGGTAATGTATAAATTGTTTTAAATAATATTTTTTTATCCTCACCTGAAGACATGCCTACTGATTTTACAGACAGAATGGAGGGAGAGGGAGAGAAACATCATGTGAGAGAGACACATCGATTGGTTGCCTCTTGGGATGCACCCCAACTGAGACTAAACCCACGGTTGAGGCATGTGCCCTGTCCAGAAATCAAACTTGTGACCTTTCGGTCCATGGGGTAATGCTCCAACCAACTGAACCACACTGGCCAGGGCAAATTTTGGTGTTTTTAAAAAGTCAATCTGTGTCAACACTATTAGGTAGGGATGGTGAGATTGATATGTACTTATTTTGTTTTGAAGTAGTTAAAAATAGTTGGATATAATTATGTCTGAGCTGTATTCATACTATCTCAAGCAAAATGAATACATAAAAATATACTGACTATATTAAAAATTTTTTATGATGTACCTTCCATATTGAAAAAGAGATAAATATTTGTAATACAATCAATAACTTTATAAAACTAAGAAAAAACAATAATAATTATTAATCTTTATAAATAAAGACATGACTCATCACAAGTTGTTTTGTTTCTTTAAGGACTTGAAGCCAAATTAAACAGGATACCTTCACCTACACTGTTTGGAAATGACATTAACAGTGTTCTCCTCACAACTCAAAGTCAGACATCCAATCGTTTCCGGTTCAAGGTTTGGTTTTTGAGACTTCTAAAACAAAGTTAATAATGAAATGCATGTTATGAGCATACCCTTCACCCAAACAAGACATTTGTTCTCTCAATAAACGTGTTCCTCGGTAAAGGAGTAATTGGAATCCTTGACTTCTCTGAGCTTGTTTACTCAAACGTAACATAAACAGTTTCTTAGGCAGTTATTTTTGGAGAATTTAATAATGTAGTCAATGCAAAATATTTGATAAAGTATTTTAAGAAGGAAACTCAATAAACTTCACTAATTTCTGTTATTTTAACTACAAACTGTGACTAGGGATTCATTTAAAATTTAATTTGAGAAAGGGTTTAAATGTGCCACGTAAATGTGACTTATACTGCCTTATTTTTTTTTTATTGGCATCGTTTTATCTCTTATTTTAAAGAACCTAACTTTTGAGGTACTATTTTAGCAAGTAGTTTACTAGTATATTCTTTTGGATAACACCATATCCTTCATATATTACCTTTTTACCAAAAATTTCAAAGGAATTAATAATTTTTTTTGAACAGAATTTAAAATCTTTATGGGATTTCTAAGGGATAAACACTGAAAATCAACAAGGATAATTGAGTTCACAAAAATCTACTCAAAAATATATATTTTATAATACTATCATTAATTTTTACTGTCAATAAAATATTTACTTTGTATACAGTACTTTTGTAACCAACCAATTCAGTCTAATCCTTAAAAATCTATACAATTATGTGGACAGCTATTCGACAATGTTGAAATTAAGTTTATGACTAAGATAAATAGCTCACCTATAAATTATTAAATGTATTGCTTTCTATTTGGAACTTGATTTAATATAATTCAGAATTAGAAAATTAAGAGTTTTGAATTAAGTAATACTAATTTATTTAAATCTTTGTAGATCACTGATCCAACTAATAGAAGATACGAAGTTCCTCATCAGTTTGCAAAAGAATTTAATGGAAATGCTGCTTCTGATACATTGTATGATGTGCAGGTTACAGAAAATCCATTTAGCATCAAAGTTATTAGAAAAAGCAATAAGAAAACTTTGTAAGTAATTATTTTATATTTATATAACTTTAAACGGCTATTCAATTTTATCCTATTTTAGAATTAGGAAAATCTTAAATCATTTTCAGGAAGAATTGTTTTCCTTCCAAAAGAGGGTAGGAGTATATCTTTGTAAAGACAGAATAATACATGGGGTTTATTTCCTGTGGATGAAAGGTGTAAGAATGCACCAACCGAAGCAGAAGGTGGAGAGCATCAGTGATTCAATGTTAGCCTTGCCTATATTTTCCCAATACCTAGTTCCCCTAATGTGTCCTTTCCCTATTATTTATCATATTCTGTTGCCAATATGTAGGATCAAATAGTTACTATTCAAAGAGAGGTAATTTTCATAGTAATGTCAGGAGACTTTTCATATATATAAGTATACATAATTAAATATAACACTGAATGTCTTAATTATGCATATAGTGTGAGGGCTATATGTGACAAATAAGTAATTTTCAAGATAAATTATCTTGCATTTCCAAGAAAGGTTAATTAAGCATCAAGATACAATCTTTGCATTTACTTTTCTTAAATATTTTAATAATTTGCAATTATTTGATGTAAAATCACAAAAAAATATTAAATGTTCTTTCACCTCTCATAGTATATATTTGATGTGTATAAAATGAACAACCTTTATTCTTTTCTAAAAATGATTTTGAGCTTAATTTAGTGTATATTTTAGAGGTGGAAAGCTAGTGTAGTGTTGTATTTTAAAACCTTGTCTCTGGAGAAAGGCAGAGGTGGGTTTGAAATCTGGCTCTGCTGCCTACCAGTTTGTCACCTTGGAAAACACAAATTAATTTTCCCAATTTCTGACACTTGTGAAATGGGATTGATAAAGGTACTTATGCTTTAGGATTGTGATGAAGATTAAAGAGTGAATGCATGTGAAGGAGTATGTTGGAGATGAGGCAAGTTGTGTTGATGGAATTAACAAGTTCTGGTTATCATGTAAATCATGTGTTCCTAAGAAATGATCACAGCTAAAGAGTGACATATTTACAAGGAAATAATATGGATCCATATTTAGTAGATTTTTTTACTTTATTTTTATTGTTTACACTCTTACAGATGTCCCCATTTCTTCCCCTTTGCCCTCCTCCTCCCAGCCCCCAGCCTCCTTTCCCCTGACCATCACCACAGTATTGACTGTGTCTATTGATCATGCATATATGTTTTTTGGATAATCTCTTCACTTTAACATTTTTTATATTTCTTTTGTGGTACAGGTTTGACACCAGCATTGGTCCCTTGGTATACTCTGATCAGTATATACAGATCTCAACCAAGCTTCCTAGTGAATATATTTATGGTTTTGGAGAACACATTCATAAGAGATTTCGTCATGATTTATATTGGAAAACATGGCCAATTTTTACCAGGGATCAACTTCCTGGTGATGTAAGGAACTAATTTTCTTGTTATAAATGAAATTATTATATTGGAGCAGATGGTATATTTAGCCTATTTGAAATTCTCCAGTATTACCTAATTCAGAAGCTTTTTTACTCTAAGTCTAAAGATTAATTACAAAGTCATGAATTATCAATATGTGACCAAGAGATTTTATGCACGCTTAATAGGTATTTCCAGTTTATGAATGTTTTCTTTCGATTTTCATTTTATCATTTCTTTTTCAGCCACACTTGTACTTAAAACCACCTATGGCTAGTCCTTTCATTAGAATAATTGCAAACTCTTATGCTATACTTGGGTTTATGTGTTACAGTGTCTGCTTCTCTGTTGTCCATCATATTGGGCACCAATGGCTACTTCTTCCTCTTCCGTAGCCTATGATAATCTTCTATAAAGTCATGTATTTGCACAGAAAAGTGGTTCTCTTTGTATGTACTGAAACTTGAAGTTCTTTATAATGTATACAATGCCATTGAGAACTCATTTGAAGTTTCACTGGATAAGAATTTCTCCCAAATTCTTTCATGCAGAATATTTACTTTTTAACCCTTTATTTATATTTTAGTACGGAAATTATCACAGTGTATTATTTGTGTATATATTTTCCCCATGCTTCCAGAATATGAGGTTCTTCAGGACAAAGACCATATCATTTAAAAATTTATTAATTTATGATTTCTTTGAGTAAAATCTTAGCAACTTTTAAAATGCCAATGCTACGTATTTTATTCCCCAAAATGAATAAATAAATTTGTTTTAAAAAACTTCGATTGGTACAGAACCACTAAGAAATTCTACCAATAAATTCTACAGTATCATCATATGTAATAAATACCTAATACACTCCAGGTCGATGACCTTGTTGCTATATTAAATACACTTTCCTTTGAATCTTCATTTCCAATCAGTCAAGAAGTCTTATTTCTTTCACCTTATAAGTGTATTACCAATTTGCCTTCTCCATTTCATCCACTCATCACCTCTCATCAAATGTACTGCAAAAATTCTATGAGGGTGGACATAATCTGGGCATTCCGTGTAGTTTCTTGGGAATACATGGGTATAATCAATAAACATGTCAATACCCTGTCATGAATAGCTTATTAAAACTCATTTAATCATAGTAAAACAAAAATGAAAGTTAAGTAATATATTGCCAATTTAATGCATAATTATGCTATGCATTTTATCTTAGTAGATTCATAATTAAAATCAGTTTGATGTTTTTGTGCTGTAAAGTTTCATTCATATGGCAGGTACACTGTAGGAGGGGGAATTAACATAGACATGTAAGAAATACGTTATAGAAACAAATTGGAATTTGTAAAAGCCATTTTGAATAAATACTCTTTTCATATTAAATATACTTAAAATTTAATTTTCCAACATTTGTCTTATAGAATAATAATAACTTATATGGCCATCAAACCTTCTTCATGTGCATTGAAGATACTTCTGGAAAGTCATTTGGTGTTTTCTTAATGAACAGCAATGCAATGGGTAAGAGTACTTTATCTGGTAGTATATTTAAATGAAATTTAACTTGAAATATTTTAACTATGCTCTTTATTCCAATCATAGATATTATATATTAGAACAAACCCTATTGTTAGTGATTTGGTATGTGAAATTATAAGTAGGTTTTGTAGTTAGTGAGACAATGAATTTATGCATGTCAGTGCTCTATTTTGGTGAAACTATGCTACATTGTGATAGTCAGCCTCTTCCCTTTCCCTTCAGAGCAACATTGAAATACTGGCATAGACACTTTCTTTTCTCCAAAGCCTCATTTGTTAAGATAGATTAGCATGCACTACAAATAAAAAAGAGAAAGGTATATAGAAGGGGAGAAAGAAGAAAGAATTTTTTTTAGTTTATTGTAATTCAAGTAATATAAAATATTTTGATTTTTAATTTTGTGAGTGCAGTATCTATATTTAAGAGGTGAATTGGCGATAACAGGAAGCCACAAAATTGATAATATTTCAGTAAGAATAGTAATATTACCATATTTTGCCATGTATAAGGTGCACTTTTTCCCGCAAATTTGTGAGGAAAAATAAAGATGGGCACTATACATGGGTCATACCTGAAATACCTTGTACTTGTTCTTATGTTTTGTAATTATTTGTTACATAAAATTTCTTGTACATAATAAGTTCAAAAATAAATGCTAAAATTCCTTTATAATACAGAATACAAGTATCTAAATATAAATGAATAAAAATTGAATTAAAATTAAAATGAAAACTTTTCTTTTCCTGAAAGTTTGGGCCAAAAGTGTGAGTGCACATTATACATGGCAAAATATGCCATATGGTTTTCCAAGCAATTGTTCTGTTTTGCATATAAAAATATCAAATTTGACATGCTTTTCTTAGAAATTAACATATAATAATATGGCCTTTCAGAGAGTATTCATTTTTAAATAACTAATTAAAAAACAATTTTAGAAAGAAATCTTTTCGTTGTAAAAAGACTGGTCCTCTATCCCTTGCTTTGCAATTCCTAGAAAAGTGTTTCCAGCATCTTTACAGGGAAATATCTGGCCAGTCCTATCATAAACCTCACTCTTGTTGGTATTCTACTTTTCCCCTACAGTCTTCCCACTTCAATATCTTATTTCCTCATAATTATTTTAAATCAGTAAAAAATTATGTGGTTAATATAGAGTACTTTAAATAAGTTCTATATTTTATCACCATGCACTTTTTTCACTATTTACATATGTTTTTTTCAATGTTTACTTTGTAGAGGTTTTCATCCAACCTACTCCTATCATAACTTACAGAATCATTGGTGGCATTCTGGACTTTTACATCTTCCTAGGGGATACACCAGAACAAGTAGTTCAACAGTATCAAGAGGTGTGTTCCATGTCCATATTATAAAATTCTTTTCTACCCTATATATAATTTTTCATCTAACATGTCTACATATTTAAGTAACTTTATTTAACATATCTTGGGCCTGATGACTAAATATATTTTGAAATCTTACCATTTTTCATATATAAGTTCATGGTTTGTATTTTTGTTTTTGTTTTCTATACAGTAAAGCCTATGTATATTTAAGTGTCTGAATTTCTGATATAAAATTGTTCTTTATTTTTAGGCAGTTGAGCTCAGGATTTGAATTGCTTTATAAGGAAGTATCTTCAAGCTTCCAGATATACAATGGATGTATAGGTTGTACATCCTTATAACAAAAACCCTAGAAGCAACCAAATTATGAGGAAGGCTAATGAAACTTGCTGTCAATGCACAATAGTTTAATTCCAGGAAAACTGGCTCTGATACTCAGGGTTATTTATAAGGGCAGATTTTGAAACGCAGCCCGAAGTCTTACGGTTACTGTCTAAGCAACTCTTACTTATGAAATAACATCCTAGTGTATCTGAACCCAAGGTGGACCTTAGGAGATAAAAAATAAAGGCTTATTTTGAGCTTGATTTTGAAAGTTTCTTCCATATAATCGTTCTCCTGTGGCATATATAATTTCTGGTGTCATCATGGAAAAAATAAATCATTTTATTGGTATTAGATTTAAGGATCATACCTGTTTTTAAAAACTTTTTTATTGATTATATTTTGACATATAATTTCCATTTCCTAAGATAATCTGAAAGAGAAAGTAATTACTCTCAAAAAACTATCTTCAATTAGGATCCAAAAGCCTAAAACTAGAGTAGGTAGCTAGGATCATACAAAATTGAATAATTGACAACATCTAACAATCGCCAAACTGCTGTCGATTAATATGAATTTCAGAAGAAGACATAAAAGTTGTAGTCTCTATTATATGAAATCTTATGCCAGTGCTAGGGTAGCCTTCACGCAGATTTGTGTATAGATAGTACATCAACAAAGCAGGGGACAGCACATTTGACATTTTATTTTTAAAATATTGATTGGGATAGTTGTCTATTACATATTGAATACAGTGGTAGTTGAGTTTGATTCCCACTTGACGTGTGAATGAAGCGTACATGTGGCGATGCACTTGGTTACATCATTTTATGGGTAGAGTTGCAGAGGTTTGAATTTATGCAGTAATATAAAAGGCTGGTATATAATAGAGCACTATTAATCACTGCTCCATTTAAATGAGGCTCTAATTATGTGGAGAGTAAACAATAGAAAATTTTTTTCTTGTCTGAAAAAAAACCTCAGTCTCCCCTCTGTACAAAGTAACATTATTATATAATATATAATAAATATTTATGTACTTTTATGAAGTATGTATGTCACATATGTAATACATACACAGACTCACAAAGAAAATTCAGCCACATGTCAAAATCTTTAAAGAAATTTTTTGAAACATTAAGATATTTATAAATAGAGTTTTAAAATACTGAGTTTTTTAAAAGTTTTATTTGATAAGTTATTTAAAAAATAAATTAATGCTTAAATTGAATGGGGCTGGGAAAGTGGTGGCGGGAAAGGGCTGATAAATAAAAGTAGACAGGGGGAGGCTAAGAATAGTGTAGGAAATTGAGAAGCCAAAGAACTAATATGTGCAGCCCATAGACATTAACTAAGAGGTGTGGGGGTGATGGGATGGGATGCAGGGTGCAGGGGATAAAGGGGAGAAAAAAAGGGACAGCTGTAATAGCATAATCAATAAAATATACCAAAAAATATGATAAAACAAAACAATAAAAAAGAATACAATGACCCAATATTAGTATCTTATTTTAATTTTTACACAATAGTATTTAGACATATATAATGGAGAAATCATGGAATATGCACACATGTAAACCTAAGCCATCATGCCAAATAAGATTATTTGTCTTAATGTAACCTAATAGTCACTTTTCAGTGAAAAGGTAGTATTAGCTACACCCATACTTTCACTTGCAAAACCATGCCCTCTGTTATTTTGATGAGACACTGACACTCTGTTATGGCCATACACTGAGCCCACTTGGGCCACAGAGGCAATGGAACAAGAGAATCCATTTGGTCCCCGGAGGAGAAGAAGCCAAGGACTACATGTGAATGAGATGAGACAAGTGCCTTATAAAATAACTGAGTGGGAACCTTGTGTAACATATTTTATTTTTTAAAATTTAAGGGGATAGAAATTGTATACATTTTAAAAGATTTTATTTGTTTTTAGAGAGAGGGGAAGGAAGGGAGAAAGAGGGAGAGAGAAAAATCAATGTATAAGAGAAAATATCAATCTGCTGCTTCTCACATGCCCCCAGCTGGGTGACTGGCCCACTGCCCAAGGCATGTGCCATGACAGGAATGGAACCAGTGACCTTTTGGTTTGCGGGATGACACCCAACCCACTGAACCACACCAGTCATGGCAAGATTGTGTACTTTTACACACCTTCTTTTCTTACTTGATGACTGTTCGTTTGTTCGTTCATTCATTCATTCATTCATTCATTCATTCATTCATTCATTGTGTTCCTAATGGAAGTGGGAGTGTGGTCAGACAATTTCTTTTTTATCTCTTTGCTCCTATTCATTTATTCTCTTATTTCACATGTTGTTCATAATATACCTTTGCAAATGCTACTTTAGGAACTAACATTCTAATTTTTCAACACAAAATAAATAAAAATGACAAAATATAAATGTTTTAAGATATTAAAAACATAATTCTAGCAGAATATCTTGGACACATTTGAAAATGCA
The DNA here is from genome assembly GCA_004026545.1 of Mormoops blainvillei. NCBI lineage: Eukaryota > Metazoa > Chordata > Mammalia > Chiroptera > Mormoopidae > Mormoops > Mormoops blainvillei. Next base: position 30,080 of record PVJD01001427.1, on the reverse strand, counting down.
AGTAACACTAAATATTTGTTTGAAATATGTAGTTAAATGAATGATATAGATACAATAGAATGAGAAGCATGTTGATATTAAGTTCTGATGCTCCTTATTGAAACTAATTACATGTCCTTTTACTTTAAGCTCATTGGACGGCCAGCAATGCCATCATATTGGAGTCTTGGATTCCAGCTGAGTCGCTGGAATTATAAATCGCTTGATGTAGTGAAAGAAGTTGTGAAAAGAAATCGAGAAGCTGGGATACCATATGTAAGTGGGATAAAGAGTTTGCAGGAAGGAATACCATGTTAAATATCATCACATAATAAATGTGGGAAACTGTCACAATTACACACATACACACACACACACATATGCATATAGATGATTAAGCTGCCTTTCAATAATAAGGTTCATTTATTACCACACATAATGCCTAAGTCTATGTGAAATTTTGAGAACTGATTATGAGCTCTACTATGACAGAATACATGTTTAACTGTGTACAAAGTCATTGTATTTTAGTAGACTTTATTTTTTTAAAGCCTATATATTTTGTGAAATAGTAAAAATTCAATGTTTTATTTAATGTGTAGGTTTTGATTTCTGTACGATTAATCACATTGTATCATAATGCATATCCAGTTATCATGACTGAAACAGATGTGAAGAATCATAATGTTTTTGTACTTAAAAATTAGAAAATCTAGTTTTGTAAAAAGAATAAGTAAATCTTTTGTGAAATAAAAGGGATCTAAGTTCATTTACTTTTAAATAATTATGTTTATAATGTGAATTTTTTGGACTTAAAGATTGAAGTGATTAGAGAGATTTCAGTACCATTTACTAATACAAGCTCTGCTCATTTTTAGGACACACAGGTCACTGATATTGACTATATGGAAGACAAGAAAGACTTTACGTATGATAAAGTTACTTTCAATGGTCTCCCTGAATTTGTTCAAGATTTGCATGATCATGGACAGAAATATGTCATCATCTTGGTAATGACAGATTATATATTAATACAGTTTTAGTATTTACACTGTTGTCAGTTAATAGAATTTCCGTAGTTTACATTTTCTATTATGTCTGTAATGTGCCATTGAGTCAGCTCTGACTACTAACTATCATGCCTATGGCTTTTATAGAGTCAATCCATTTCATATTTGGTCTTCCTCTTCCTGCTGCCTTCTAATTTTCTCAGCGGTATTGTATTTCATGAAGAACTCTGCCTTCTCAAGAAGTGCCAGCAGGAGGACAACTTCAGTTTTGTCATTTGTGTCATTAGTAATGCTTCAGTCTTAATTTTCTCTACAATCTACTTATTTGTATTTCTGGTGACCCAGGGTATCCATAAAACTCTCCTCCAACACAATATTTCAAAGGAATCATTTTTTTTCCCTATTAGTTTTCTTCACTGTCCAACTTTTACATTTATATAAAAATATATATGTGTATGTACGTGTATGTGTGTGTGTGTGTGTGTGTGTGTGTAGTAATTGGGAAAATGAGGGTGTAGATGATCTTGACCTTGGTTTCTAATGACACATCTTGGTTCTTGGTGAGCTTTTCTAATTCTTCTATTATCAGGACCCTGGAATTGCCATAAGTCGTCGTGCAAATGGAGCACCATATGAGACCTATGAGAGAGGAAAAGCACTAAATGTGTGGGTAAATGAGTCAGATGGGACTACAGCGATTATTGGAGAGGTAAATTATAATAATTATTAAAGTTGTGTTGCTCAGATATTCTATTGTACAGTAACAAAGTTTTGTGTTACCTATATTCGCATTCAAATCTAGGTTTGATATTTTAATTGTGTAAAGAAATTTTAGACAGAGGAAATAATTCAATTATCTCTAAAAATTTTTGTAAGACAGCTCACTTGTAGTGTTATACACAATTAAAACTAAAGATAACAAAATATAAATAATTTAGATTTTTGTATAATTCTGATAATTTTATGTAAAATAATGCATTATAATTTGAGTACTTTTTTGCTGTGTATTAAGTTTTATAGTTTATATTTAATTCTCACAATAAATAATGATACAGCTATATTTAAAATTCTTAATTTACAAGTGAAAAGGTGAATTTGAGAGGGGTAAAGTAACTTTCCTAATATCACAGATAATAGGAGCAGAGTCAGGAGACAGCTTAGCTCCAAAATGTAAATTCTTAAAAGAAAAATATTATTTTGGAGATAACTTTATAAGACAAAACACCCATAATGTCTAGATACATTGACTTGGTGATTCCACTAATGTAATTTAGTTAAAAGAATAAAACATGAGAAGATATAAATTTATAAAAACATGTTTATTATAGCATTATTTAAAATACTGATGAATATCCTAACCATCCTGTTTTATCTTATTTATCAAAGTTAAAATTTCTGTTGAAAGTCTTCTTCAATTATGAACTTCACCAGAAAACAAAACATAATTTCCTCCCTATAAAATATTGTATGTATAAATTGAATACTGATATGGTGTATATTGTTTTATAATTTGCATTTAATCCTAACAATAAAATAATCTGATAGCCATGATTAAAATTCTTCATTTACAGACAAAAAAAAGTGAATTTTAGAGAGGTGAATTTCCTACTTATAAAACTTAATAAGAAGTCACAGAATACATTTTGTTAAGACCTGCTAGGTTAGATACGGACAGATCAGATAACCAATATGCATGATTTGGATATAAAACAATCCTATCTATCCCAATGTATTTGAAGTTGAATTCACCTTGTCTAGTATTATTTTAAGCAATAAGTAAAATAATTTAAAGAAACACCAATCATAAAGAGGCAGCATAATATGTGTAGATTTAATAGCATGGGCTCTGATATAAGACTGCCTGGTTTTGAATTTCTTTTCCGTCACTTACCAGCATTTGACTTTGAACAACTTACTTAACTTCTCTGTTCATCACTTCTCTCATCTGTAAAGTGAGTTTAATTTTAAGGCTTACTTCATCTGTAAAATGATGATAAAAATAGTACCTCATCTCCTAAAGTTCTAGTGAAGAATAAATGGGTTAATAGTAATGAAAGTGCTTGAAACATTGCCCAGTACATAAGGATATATATATATAATACACACACACACATATATAATACACACACACATATGAAGTTTTTTCACTTGAATTATTTGGGAATAGTCGCCTTTGGATATTAACTAATAATGTACTTTCTTTTGCCAGGCAATGAATATATCACATGGATTTTGTTTTTTTAATTAAGTTGCAGTCAAAATAGCAACCTCATCCCATGTACTTCTGTTTTTCCTTTCATAAATGCTTCTCTCTCACTTTCTTTACTTTAACTCTCTGTCTTAAATACTTTTTAAAGTAGGCCTGGAATTATTATAAACATGGATGGTAAATGGACCACATATACCTAAAGAATACAACATTAAACTCTGATAATTCTCCATTCGATTATTTTGAATTATCATTAAAAAATTATGTAAATGTGTGAATGATCTCTTCCTTTAGGTATGGCCAGGATTATCAGTATACCCTGATTTCACTAATCCAAACTGTATAGAGTGGTGGGCAACCGAATGCAGCATTTTCCATCAAGAAGTAAAATATGATGGGCTTTGGATTGTAAGTAGCATTTCTAAAACAGTAATTTTGGATGATAAAAATGAAATAATTTTTCATTAAATAATTATTAAGTTGACAGGATATATTTTGTATTTTATGAACATAAAATTAAAGTATCTAATATTTCTCTAGAATGTACAAATATCATACTTGTCTGGTTCATGGGTTAGACAAGAATAAAAAATAAAAGTTACAAACTGTTATTTTTCTTTTTTAGTAATACCCTTTATAGAATAAATTTCATTTCTATAACTAAGGTATTGGATCTTTATGATTAATCATTCATAGTTTAAAATCAGTTAACAAGATTTGTGGATAATCTTAGAGTAGTAAAATTCTAAAAACATTTATTACCTACATTTTCTTTGGCTGTTTAGTTCCACAATGTATTTTCTTATGGTGCTCATTATTCAATCAGTCATTATTTTAGTTATTAATTTATTTATTAATTCAAACAACTGTTTAGTTAACAAGTCTTTATCTTGCACTATCAATATATCAGGTATGTTGTGGGGAATATAAAGACAGGGAAATTAGGTTTTTTGCAGACAACATGAAATTGAGTGAAAGGTTAAGCATAATCATCAGGATTCCTATGACAGTAATAGAATGAGATCAAGAGGCTTTGGTTATTTAACAAAAAAAAAAAATCAGTGAGATCATGATGATAATACCTCACTTCTGGTGGAAATAAAAAAAATGTATTTGCTCTTGAGATTTGTTTTCAGTTCTAGCTCTAATTTCAGTTGTGCTGCTTAATTTAAATTAAAAGTTTCTTCATTCCTTTTATTTCCATGCTTAGGAAACAATTTGAGTCTATTAGAATGGAGGTAGGAGTATAAGTGACACTTTAGGAATAGCAAAAGAGGAGCTGGTTGTTCTGTAAAAAGAGGATGCTCCATTTCCTAAGTCCTTTCAAGATTGAAACACCTGATTCATCTGCAAAGAAGGGGGGAATGGGAGGAGGAAGAACATCTGAGAAAGGAAGAGTTGTTCTGATGCTAATACAGAAGCACTTTGATTAATGCTTAATAAAACAAAAAAACAACATGATAATTAGTATGATTTCAAACCTCACTAAATAACACTGAATTCATTATACCATGTGTAAACAGTGGAAAGCTCTTATTGGTATAATTGTCAAATCCTACTACTAGGTTATTTCCTTAATTTTTAATTTTCCTCTGATTATGTTTTTCTGATAGAATGAATATACAGTAAAATAATTGTCATTTAACTGATGACATTTTATTTTTAAGTGAAGTTTAAAAATAGTTTTATAATTTGCTAGATACCTAATTTATACCCCATGCTAATCTTTTTTGTTTTTAATTTTAAGTTTTAATATTAAAATCACTTTGAAAAATTATGTGAGCTAAATTGTGATATAAAATATTGAATAATTATAGCCTAGGTAATTTTAATAGATAATACCAATATATACTTTAGAATGACTACATGATTTTCCTTCTTTGTAGCTATTAAGAACATATTTGGAAAATGGAAACATTTATTTTGTAAAATCTATATCATAATGAGAAATGTATTCCTTAAAACACACTTAATTCTCACTTTAATTTCATCTGGGAATGATGTGGACGGGGAAAAGGGGAGCGTGATGAAGGGAACATGCTTCCGAGGAAAACAAAATTAGTAAGAACCTCTGCTGAGCTTGACGCTTTTGTAAGAGCAAAGATAACAGAGATGTGGGAAATAAGACTGAAAAAATGTACAGGGTGGGGTAGAAGTAGGTTTACAGTGCATATGGAAAACAATATAATAATTAATAAATAACATTAATAATGCAAGAATAAACTCTATTTTGCATACTCGCAACTGTAAACCTACTTTTGCCCTACCCTGTAGAGAAGTCCTTCAATGCAATTAACACAAAAGGAAAAAGAAATATGTATTTTTTGAGCTTGCATAGTGTGGTGTATGATTTTATATCTTTTATCTTTTTTAGTCCAAAGACTTAGACTTAGGTTGTGGTCACAGAACTAGTGAGAAGCAAGATAAGTTTGAGGTCTAGGTTTACATGGCAAGAGAATCAGCAAACTCTGTACCTCACAACTCTGTCTCCAACAGATGTTTAGGTCGCTGGTTCTCCTGTTGTGGTCTTCCAGCCCTATGGTCCCCAGAGACTCTTCTAGGGGGATAGTCAAGTCGTAACTATATTTTTATCAGGATACTAAAATGTCATTTGCTTTTTTTCACTTTTATTCTCTCATAAGAGTGCAGAAATAATGGGCTGGACAAAGAATGCATTGCCTGGTTGCTAGCAATGCATATACACCTTAGAAATGAGAAAAATGCCAGCTGAAATGAACACACTGTTGAATGAACAAATGTGCTACAACATGTTCAGTGATACACTCATATTAGAAAGAGTGATACAAATATTTAGAAAGACAGTTGCACAGTACTTGTATTTAATGCTTTATATGTATAATTAAAATTGAGTAAATGAAATACATTTTGCTTGTATATAATTTCTGAATCTAAAATACCTCTGTTACCTGTTGTCTGCATTCATGTAAAAGAAAATAATATTATTTTTCTCAGTATAATAGCTTGTTCATAAGGTAGAATCAAGCAGTGAGTATAGACAAGCATGTTTGTTTTCAGATTGGTAGTTCATATTGGTCTTCTAGGAGTAGAACAATATTACGTTTGCCGTAGATAAAAATAAAAAAAATTAACAAACAAATAGAGGTTAATGACTTCAAATCTGCTGTTCTCATTTTATATCCATTCAGGACATGAATGAAGTTTCCAGCTTTGTTCAAGGTTCACAGAAAGGTTGCAAAGAGAACAAACTGAATTATCCACCTTTTACTCCTGGTAAATTTCATTTGGTTATCTACTGACCACTAACTCCTGACTGGTAAATTCTAGCATATATTTCTAACTTACAAAGTGCGGTAAATTTTGAGACCCTGAAATCAATATTTTTTTTGCTTTACTTTTGGCCAAAATATTTATGCCTAAGGGAAGAAGAGTGATATTAACTTTTGATATAGCACATTGATTTATTTTTAATTGCTGGTGATTGAATAATGAAAGAAACCAAATTTGTTTGAAATAATAATTTCAGTGACCAATTTTTTTTATGAGCATTTTTCTGTAAGTCTGTGTAGTTATTAGAATATACCTGATAAGAATAGTTCAGTTCACATATTCTGAAAACATGTTTTGTAAAAATAAATGATTAAATGTGAGAAAAAGAAAAAAAAGAAAAGAATGTGCTTTTAAAGGAATGCATTGCTGCAAGGATCTCTGAAGAAACATGACAATAATTATTGCAGCATCATATATGACTGCAAATTAAAGTACAATAAGAAAACTGAAAAGTAGACATTTGAATGAATTGTATTTATGTGATAAGTCTACACGTATAGAGTTTGGTCATTTTTATTTTATGTTTTTTTAAGTATGTTTTATTGATTATGCTATTACAGTCATCCCAATTCTTCCCCTTTTGCCCCCCTCTGCCCAGTATCCCCTATCCCTCCAGCAATCCCACCTTTATTTCATGTCCATGAGTCGTGAAAATAAGTTATTTGGCTTCTCCATTTCCTACACTATTCTTAACAACGCCTGTCTATTACCTACCTACCAAACATGCTTCTTAATCCCTGCACTTTTCCCTCCATTCTTCCCCTTCCCCATCCCAGCTAATAACCCTCCAAATTATCTACATACCTATGGATCTGTTCATGTTCTGGTTGTTTGCACGGTTTAAAAAAAAATTCAGTTGCTGATAGTTGTGAGTTTGTTGTCATATTAATGTTCACAGTTTTGATCTTCTTCTTTTTCTTAAATAAGTCCCTTTAACATTTCATGTAATAAGGCCTTAGTGATGATGAACTCCTTTAGCTTTACCTTGTCTGGGAAGCATGTTATCTACCCCACAATTCTAAATGATAGCTTTGCTGAATAGAGTTGATCTAGGTTGTAGGTCCTTGCTCTTCATCACTTTGAACACTTTTTGACAGTCCCTTCTTGCCTGCAAAGTTTCTTTTGAGAAATCAGCTGATAGTCTTATGACAACTTCTTCATAGGTACCTTTCTGCTTTTCTCTTGCTGCTTCTAAGATTCTTTCTATCTCCAGCCTTTGGCATTTTCATTATGCTGTGTCTTGGTGTTGTCCTCTTTGGGTCCAACTTGTTTGGGATTCTCTGTACTTCCTGGACATGTATGTCTATTTCATTGGCCAAATTAGGGAAATTTTCTTTCATTATTTTTTTCAAATAAATTTTCAATTTCTTGTTATTCCTCTTCTCCCTCTGGCATCCCTGTGATTCAGATATTGGCACTTTTGGAGCTGTCCTAGAATCTTCTTATACTATCCTCATTTTTTTGAATTCTTGTTTCTTCTTTTTGTTCTGGTTGAGTGTTTATTTCTTCCTTATGTTCCAAATCATTGATTTCAATACCAGCTTCCTTCACCTCACTGTTGATTCCTTGTGGCTTTTCTTTATTTCACTTAGTATAACCTAAACTTCATTTCTTCCTTTATGTTGTTGCTGTATTCAACGAGTTCTCAGAGCATCCTGTTCACCAGTGTTTTGAACTCTGCAATGGATATGTTACCTCTTTTCATTTAGTTCTTTTTCTGGGGGTTTGGTCTGTTCTTTCATTGGGGCATATTTCTTTGTCTCCTCAACTTGTCAACCTCCCTGCATTTATTTTTGTGTATTAGGTAGAGCTCCTTTGACTCCCTTGACACACATATTAAGTTGTATGGGTTGGAGATTTAAGTATTTACCAGGGTGGGGCAACCTGCTTAAATGCTTTTTGGCTCTGTGTGCAGGGAGAGCTTAGAGAGGGGATAATGCCACTGCTTGTCTTCTGAAGGTTTATCCAGCAGTCAACCATTTCCAGTCATTCACCTACTTTCCATATGCAACTGCACCCTTCCAGCTGTTGCCCTGGTGCTGAATCACAGATGGATCCATGCGGGTCCTTTAAATGGACTCTCCTGAGAAACCTGAAATTTCTTCCACAGCTTCAACCCCCACTGGTTTTTACAACCAGAAGTTATGGGGCCTTGTTTCTTTTCAGTGCTGAACTCCTAGGCTGTGCAGCCTGTCCTGAGACTCTGATCACTGGCTCCCAAAGTATCCCTCTCAATTTTTTATTTATCACATGTGAACATGGGACCACACTTCCACTTTCTCTGCGCCTCTCCATGCCAAACTGCGTCTCCTTGCCTATCCTCCCTGACTCTGCATATCTGTCCCCCCTAACCACATGGATGATTGTAGATTCTTTAAATCCTTGGTTGCCAGACTTCCATATAGTTCAATTTTCTGGCAGTTCTGGATGTTATTTGTTTTGAGGTTAGTTGTAATTCTTCTTGTGGTTGTACGAGGAGGCAAAGTGTGTCTACCTATGCCTCCAGCTTGACTACAAGTCAGAATTAGATCATACTTAAGCAAACTATTCTATTATAAAGCCTTAAAATGGATCTATAGATATTTCATATATAATACAAATGTGTATATTTCTATATACACATTAAAAGTTATTTTTTTCCTTTGGATTTAATATTGAAGTTAGGAAGGAGAGTATTTATTAATGAAACTGCAAATTTAATGTTAATAAATAGGAGGGGAGTACAGAGACCTAGTTGAAACTTAGCTTAAATAATTTTTTATTGTTTTTCAGCTGAGTATGGTATTATATAACATGTCATGTAAGGATTATACAGTTTAAAATATAAAAAATTTCTTATTATAACATTTAATATTTTAATTTATTGATTTGAAAGAGATAGATAGATACATTGATTTGTTGTTCCACTTATTTATACATTATTGGTTGTTTCTTGTATGTATCCTGAAAGAAGATAGAAACCACAACCTTAGAATATCAGGACAAAGCTCTAACCAACTGAGCTACCTGTGAAGGGATGTAGAGTTTGAAATAGCAAAGAATTTCTTTAAAATATTTCTTACATATTTTCTCCAAGATATTCTTGACAAACTCATGTATTCCAAAACAATTTGCATGGATGCTGTGCAGTACTGGGGAAAACAGTATGATGTTCACAGCCTCTATGGATATAGCATGGCTATAGCCACAGAGAAGTAAGTGCAATTTTATTCCAAAATTTCTTTTATATTTCTATTTATTGTCTAGAATATGTTTGATAATTTACTAATAGAGTTAGTAAATAGCAAGCATAATAAAGGTAATATTTTCATGGTAAAAAAATTAGTATATTAAAAACATCAATTCTTTTAGTATTACTTATAAATTGGGAACTTAGTTATCAAGATTAACATAACATATGTATTTAACTGTGATTCTTTTTTAATTTATAGATTTAAATTCCTCTTCAAATTTTTTATTGTGTTTTCTATCTCTGAATATAATCATTTTCTTAGCATAAACTTTACGATTGACCTAGAAGAATATTGCTTCTAGAACAACTATAATTATTTTTCAGAAACAGGGGTACAATTAAAATATAATTTTTGATATAGTATTTCCCAATGTAATTTTTCAATGCAATGTGTTACCTTGCACTTTTTATATAAAAAAGAACACAATACAAAATAAAGGAAGGTGACAATCTTTTGTTTATTATCTACTATTTTTCAAGCTTTCTGTAAAAACATACAGTGTAATTGTCTATAAAACCAGATCCTAGTCTCAATATATTTTTTATTTTTATATAATTAAATGACTACAATTTAGTTTTAATTCAAATGCATGTTTATCAGGACATATGTTTGTTTACGTCTGTTTTCAAACTCAGTAAAACATTATATATTACATTATATAAATGAGTAAATTGTAGAAAAAAACAACACTATGGTTCAATATTATAAAGGTACTAATACAGAAAAAGCAGTCGAAAATACTGTTATACTTTTACTAAATACTAAAAATGCTAAATACTATTTTGTTCATCGAAAGACTCAGTCTGGATAATTTTATGTACTGAATTAAACTTTTGTGTCTTTTCCTGATTATTTTTCCTTTATGGAAAAAAAAGATCAATAATTCTCAGATAGCAACAGTAGTGAGATGAATAATCCTAGTAGTTGTGGATGGTGAACCTCTAGAAGCAAAATAAACTACTTCTTAAATATGTACATTTTATCCCAACATTACTTACATATATTTGAGAATGCAGACATTAATATATAATTAGAATCATTGAGCCACAAAAATGTGTATTGGGTTAATATTCAGATTCCTACATTTTATATTAAAATTTTCCCATGAGTGTAAACCATATATTTTAAAAACAAATGTTGAGTGGATAAAATGACCACATATTTATTTAATTTTGTAAAGGAAATCATTTATATTCTGAATCATTTCTAAAAGATTTCCTTTGTCAGTGTTTCATCTGAATGTATTTAAATAAGTATCGATAGGTAAACATCATGTTGGTATAAAACATTTTAAAATGGTACAAATATTATGGCTCTAGGAACAGTAATATAAACATTTGAAATTAAGATTTTAGAATTTCTAAATATGAGTATTATTTTTAAATGAATCTTATTTATTAATTTGATTTTACTTTTAGAGCTGTAGAAAAAGTTTTTCCTAACAAGAGAAGTTTCATTCTCACCCGGTCAACTTTTGCTGGAACCGGAAGGCACGCTGCACATTGGTTAGGGGACAATACTGCATCATGGGAACAAATGGAATGGTCTATCACAGGAATGCTGGAGTTTGGTTTGTTTGGAATGCCTTTGGTAAGCAGCTTCATGCAATGTTTTTCATAAAAGCTGTGAATTACACTTAATGTTGTGATATTATCTTAATGATTATTGGTAAAATGATTAAAAGTATGTTACAGAGAATTCAGTCTTTATTCTTAGGGAATTTGTGAGAAAAATAGGACTAAGGATAGTGCCTATATCATCAAGAAAATTTAATAAACAAAATTTAATCAAATCAGAATAATTCATTAAACAAATATCAATATAAATAAAACATAGAAAAAGCTTATAAAGCACCAAATAAGATGGTAGGAAGAAACCCCAAATATATTACTAGTAAAAGATAATGTCAAAGGTAAATATACTAAAATACTTTGATTGTTAGTCTATGTTAAAAAGTACAGTTTTTTTTCTCTACTCAAAAAATATAAGAACAGAGACCATTCAAAAATGTTAAAGTTAATAATAATTATATTTGGCAATTCTAAAACAAAGACCTTTTGTAAGTCCCTTTATATCAAGCAAAAAAAAAAATGCAATGTTCATATTAAGCACTACGAAATGAACAGTAATATAAAACAATGATTCTTGACTGTAGATATTTAAATAGATTAATATGGAAAAAAGACATAGGCCTATGCATTAAAGAAAATTTGTTAAATGATGGCATGCTCACTGTAGGTCAGAGAGTAAAGTACCAATTATTCATATGGACAATTGTTTATCCATTGACAAAATAAAATAAAATGCATTTATGTTTCAGACCATACACAAAAACCAATCCCAGAATGATTTAAGACCTGTGTGTAAAACTTCCAATATTTTAGAAGAAAATATAAGTGTGTAACTATGATATGAGGGTAGGAGAATAATTTCTTAAGTAGAATACACATGGTGCAAAAAATAAAGAAACATAAATTTGACTACAACAAAATGAAAATTTTTTTTCATCAAAATACAAACAAACAAGCAAAATAATGTGGTCAGATGGAGACTGGGAGCAGTGTGGGAAATTAAGAAGTCGAAGAACTGGTGTGTGCAGCCCATGGACATGGACTAAGAGATGTGGGGATGATGGGATGGGGTACAGGGAGGAGGGGATATAGGGGGGAGAAATGGGACAACTGTAATAACATACTCAATAAAATATACAAAAAATAATAATAATAAAGGATGGCTATGGTGACTTCCAAAAAAATTAAAAATAAAAGGTTACCCATGTACTAGGAAATTATATTCAACTTATATAGACAATAAAATGATTACTATTTAATTTAAAGTACCTATTATAAATATTAAGAAAGTGAACACATATCAGGTAACATATTTTACTATTTTATTCCTACTGTATTATATTAGCAATACAAAATAACTGAATCTGTTTGGAAGGAAGAAGCAACATATTTTTAAAATGTTATTTTATTTTGTACATTGAATGAACAATGATTAGATCAAAGGAGAAAATAAATACCAAAGGCTAAGAAAATGTGTAGAAGACAATAAAATAAATAAAATTTAAATTGTAAAATTAAAATTTAAAAAGAAACAAGAAAAGAGAGTAAAATATGGAATTAGAGGCAATTATGTAACAAATATACAAAATAACCTACAGTCCTACATGAGGAAGAGTATATAAAGAAAGTAAAACAAAAAGATTATAAGTACTGCAGATTAATCCATTAAGGTAAAAAATGTGATGCCCTGGAAAATTTGAGAATCTTTACATTATAAATAATAGATATACTTGTTATTTAGGTTGGAGCAGATATCTGTGGATTTGTGGTTGATACCACAGAAGAGCTTTGCAGAAGATGGATGCAACTTGGGGCATTCTATCCATTTTCCAGAAACCATAATGCTGAAGGATATATGGTAAATACCTCTTGTTTTCCTTATTTTGAAATAAAACATCATCCTATTTTAGTGAAGTACTTACAATTTATATCTATAGAAGATATGGTCGAAAGTTCGTATCATACTTTGTGAACAAGAGTTAGAAGTCCTCTTCTCAAGGCCTATAAATATTTTGTATATTAAAAAAAATGGTCAAATAAGGAAATCATGAAAGATAAGGTAGTCATTACATAAATATTTTATTTAAAACTAAAACATATATAACTGTGTTAAATCACAATAGTTTAAAGCTGAAGATTTTTGAGTCTGATTCTTGGATTCTAACAAGTATCGGGTAATTTTTTTTCATATAATATATAATATATGATTAAAGATTTTCAATTTTTGTTTCATTTGAGAAACACAAAAAGATAAAGCCACTTGCAAAGCAGTTTGAGTTCATAGCCTTTCTATGATAAACAAAACTGGAATGATATGTTGGGGAAAAACACCATAACACTTTTAAAAACATACATCTGAACTGGTGAGAGCATAAGGATAGGGGAACATGCTAAGCTGTTCTGCCAGCCCTGAGGATTCCTGCTGTGGACTCCCATGCACATATTTTTCAGAGGGACTAGGGAAATTGGGATAAATCAGAGATTCAATTATGTATATAGTGGTTAAGAAATTGTTCACTGTTCACATACCGGTTACATATAGGGCCTTAATTCTGCTTGAGAAGAGGGACAACAATTCAGAATTTAGCCTGGAAAGAGGCATAATAGAACAGAAGTAAAAGGTATTAATTTGAGATAAGTCCCCTTCTAATATTTCTAAATTGTACTTTCAAGAAATTTGTGCTCATGGGAGATCCTGATATGAATTATATTACACTTTGTGTTTATGTATGACCTCCAGAAAGCAGATGCCAAAGCAGAATTAGACATGTTAGACATTTATTGGTGAAATGCTTGTGTTGGAGAAAGGAAAGGGAGCAGAAAAAAGTGAAGATAGGCTTCAGCTCATGAGTAGGTCTGAACCTGGTGACATGAAGGCAAGAAAGGAGGCTTGACAGAGAGAGTCACACATTGGGTCATCAAGTTGCTAATTCCAAGATGTTTCAGTCAACTTGGTGTTTGGGTGCTCAAGGTAAAGTTGAGCATTGGAAGAGTCAAGGGCTTGAACAGTATTCTCAACATTCTAACTGATTAGCTGGGAGCAGCCAAAGGGAAATATGGTTTTAGGGTTAAAATAACATGATAGTGAATCCAGGGAGGCAGTAGGTAGTGCCCTTAGTTAATTCTGATACCCAAAGCAGGAGCTGTAAGCAGGTTTGCTCACATAATTTTATCTTGGCTGAGAGTCAGCTGATCTAGCTTATGCTTGACAGAGAGGCTGTCCTTTAAGTTGCAAGTTTGGAAGCTGCCTAGGCTGCTCTGTTTCTCGAATCCCTGGGCCAACAGACCACTTGGGCTTATTCTTCCACTGGATGGTAAGGCACAAGACAAGTCCTCAGGCAAGCACACTTTAAGCCTTAATTTAAATGTGTCAAATGGGCCAGAGTGTGCTACATAACTAAGTATAAATTCAAGAAATGGGCAAGTGTATATACTCCACCATTAGTTGTAGGGGTTGCAAAACTACATAGTAAAGTGTGGTTACAAGGAAGGAGGAAAATTTGATTCATTAATTCCATTACCATAAAAAAAATATATCAGTGAAAAATTCCTTGTTAATGCAGCAGAAAGAAAGAAGGAACTCCTACCCTTTGCTATAGCATGAATGGAACTCGAAAGTATTATGCTAAGTGAAATAAGCCAGGTGGTGAAAGACAAACACCGTATGACCTCACCTATAAGTGGAACCTAATCAACAAAACAAACAAGCGAGCAATTAGAATCAGAGACATGGGAATGAAGAACAAACTGACAGTTACCAGAGGGGAGGAAGGAGGGGGACAACAGGAGAAAGAAGGGGAAGGGTCAAGTCAAGGAACATGTATAAAGGACCCATGAACAAAGACAATGGCGGGGCCAGATTGAGTGTGGGAGGTGGGGAGTGGGTAGGGCAGGGGAGAGTAATGGTGGGAAAATGGGGACAACTGTTATTGAACAACAATAAAACAAATTTTTAAAAACTTCCTTGTTAAAATATTTTTATTTTCTCTGTATGTATTTATATGAAAAAATATATTTTTAAAATAAAGTTTAATTTAAAAATATTCAAATAAAACATAAAAACTGGGAAGTTCATATACTTTGATTATGAAATAGGAATAATTTCAACTTTTATAAATTAACTAAAATGTATACAATTTGTATACATTTCTTTTTAATTCATATTTTAGCTTTCTTATTTCAGTTTCCTTTTTTTTCCCCATAGGATCAAGATCCAGCATCTTTTGGGCAAAATTCTCTTTTGGTTAATTCTTCAAGGCACTATTTGAATATCCGCTACACTTTGTTACCTTTCCTCTATACTCTGTTTTATAGAGCCCATATGTTTGGGGAAACAGTAGCAAGACCCGTTCTTCATGAGTGAGTACTATATTCATGAACTTTAGTATCTTTGAAATTATAATTGCACATATATTAAAAAGTTAATGGAGATAAATCGAGATTCAAATAGATTTCTGCTCCTTGTTTTTACATTCACATAAATGATTTGATGAACTGTAGAATGACAGCAGTAAATATTAATTTGGTGATTATACAAGATTAATCAAGAAATGTGAGTATGGAATAGAACTTAGAAGGTGAAAGGTATAGAGAATGTATAAGGGAAATTATATTAGTAAGCAAGATTAAACATACAATTATTGAAATCATATCATGCATATGAGTACATTGTGAAACTCATCTAAATATAGATCAAATGTAATATAGTGAAAAAAATAACAAATTGTGCTTTCTTTGTGTATCTTGACCAAAGCAGGACCTTTTCTCAAGAAAGGACTAAAAACCTTTTCAAATCGAAGTCAAAATGAGAATTAATAATGAAAATAAAAAAGAGAGGGAAGTAGAATATGAAAGATTTTTGGTACTTTATAAACCCATCTTACAGAATTAAATGAATTAAACAGAAGAGCTGTTTATTACAGATAAAAATAACCTTATCATACATGATAAATAGAATTTTTGGAATTCCAAATGAACTATTTTCTCACACCACCTTTCTTCCCTCCCTCCTGCCCCTCCATCCTTCTTTCCTTCCTTCCCAGCATCAGATGAACCATAAAGATGTAAGAAATATTGACTCAAAATACCATACAAATCAAGTTAAATTAAAGCTAATAATGCTCCCAAGGAAAAACTGAAAAGATAAACCAAACAAGGAATTTGGATAAACTTTTTATCATTATATTGTAAACATTGTCATTGCTCTTAGGTTTTATGAGGATACAAATAGCTGGATTGAGGACTTGGAGTTCTTATGGGGCCCCTCACTACTTATCACCCCTGTCTTAAAGCCGGTAGGTTTTGAAAGTTAATAAATTTATTGTTAAAGGGAAGTTTGTATAACCAAATCTACCAAATCGACACTGAATTACAAAATGTCTTTGTAATAGATGTTACTCAACAGACTGGTTCAACCTGATCAATGTCAAATTAAATTCTGAAGTGTGGAAGACATTTGGAAAAATTATAAAAATATTAAGTAGATTTATGTTTTTCAAATACATAATGTGTAACTAGGAAAAAATTATATAAAATACCTTCTGAAAAAGAAAGATTGATTTATGGAATGAAACCAAATCTTATAGTAATAATAATAAACTCATTTAAGTGGACAAAAACGCTGAAATATTTCTAAGCTGTGAATAAAGAGGTATGTGAGAATCAGCTGATTATATGAAAATGTAACAACAGCAAATTGAGCTATTTGGTTTTTAGCTGTTATTTAAATGTTTTAATACCCATGGAAATATACAGAAATGAATGTGTTCCCATTCACAATTACCTTGTAGATTATAACAATACAAATGCATGCATGTACTATTTTAGTTGCCACTTGATTTCATCTTTGCTTTTTAAAAAAAATGTTTAAAAGATTTTATTTATTTATTTTTTATTTTTAAACAGAGGGGAAGGGAGGGAGAAAGAGAGGGAGAGAAACATTATGTGGTTGCCTCTCTTGCACCCCCTACTGGGGACCTGACCTGCAACTCAGGCATGTGCACTGACTGGGAAATTGAACCGGCAACGCCTTGGTTCGCAGGCCAGCGCTCAATCCACTGAGCTACACCCGCCAGGGCATCATCTTTGCTTTTGGTATATTTTACATTATAATATTGTCTAAAAGTAGTAAAATACCTTTTTGATTATTATTTATAGAACATATTGAAGTTTAACAATACAATAGAACCCTTTTACCATTGCTATGAATACCCAATTTAATATTTGATATAATTATTTTATGTGAAATATAGAAGTTAAATATATATGTATATATACATGTATATAAATTGTGTATGCTATGTATATAAATCATCTTGCTTTATTATAGGGAACAGATACAGTGAGTGCATACATCCCTAATGCTACTTGGTATGATTACGAAACTGTAAGTAATCTTAATATAATAGTAGACTCACAAGTATTACTGTGAAACATCTTTGCATGGAAACTTAACTCCAAACAAATACCATATTTATTTTCAGTATTTCTGTTATTATTATGAAAAAGTGAATAATTACAAATTTGAATAACATGTAATAATTCGTACATTTTGTTGCAGGCGAGTAAGTAAGCATATCTTCTTGCACGATTAATATAAAGTTATATTTTTTTACACAAAGATATTTTGTTCATTTTCAAGTTGTGAAAATAAAAGGTCTGTAGTAATATTAGAAAGGAGTGGTGATGTTTTAATACTTTTTAAAATTTTTTATATTTAACTTATTGCCAGAAGAATGAGTATTGAGCTAATATTAAACATTTGTCTTTATACAGTATATTTAAACATTTGGGAAAGATTTTTATTTCAACAAGAAGGTAACAAGGCTCTTTAAGAAGTATTTATTTTAGAAGACACTATTTTTCATATCACTTTGAAAAGTGATATTACTAAGCAGACCTTTTATTTTTATAGAAACACAGATTTTTAAAAAAATTCTTTTTAGAAACATGGTTAACTTTAAAACAAAGAAGAAAAATAGGGTTAATTAAGAATATTGTTAACTATTTTAGAAGAAAAATAGATTTTCCTATGTTAATTTTTGAGAAAATAAACTAATATTTACTGTACTTTGTTCAGCAACCTGAAAAAAAATGAGTTTTCTTAAATTAGAGAACAATATTTACTTAAGTGATATGAATTACTCATAATAAAATTATATCTATGTATAAATTTTGATGCTTGGAAATGAGGTTTAAAGTCTTTACTACTAATAAAAAATTTTCTTAACTTCCAAATATTAGGGTGCAAAAAGACCATGGAAAAAACAACGTGTTAATATGTATCTTCCAGGAGACAAAATAGGGTTACATCTTAGAGGAGGTTATATTATCCCCATTCAACAACCTGCTGTAACTACAACTGCAAGGTAAAACGAAGAATCATAAACTATAATCTGAAATATAATTTTTAATATTCGCATTTTAAGAATCAAAGATTAATGTTTAGTTATTCACTAGAAGATGTTGACATATGGAGGAAATTCTTCAATATAACCATCATGGTTATAAAGAGAAGATTCAAATTATGTATATTCATACAAATTTACTGATTTAAAAATAAGCATAATTATATTAGAATTTTATTTCCTGTTAAAAATGTACTGACATTCTTTAAAGAATATGCACGATTAAAGTTAATTGCTGATTCATAATAAAAATATGAAATTGTACATTCTATACTTGATAATAGTGTAAGCTGTTAAACATTTGGATTTTCAAGATATAAATGTCACATTTCTGCTTAAGTGTTTCACTTTTAAGTTGATAAATGAGGTGCATAGTTCTATTTAGGTAAAGTACAAGATAGTGACTAAATTATTTAATAAGAATTAATTCCAGAAATATATGGTAAAAAAGAAGAAACTCGAACATCCTGGCGCTTCACTTTGCAGCATTCGTTCTGGGTACAGGCACAGAAAGGGCCGTAGTGAATCCACGGACATCCACGAATTCTGCAACACCCCGCATACAGTCCCTCTCTCCTCCTTACTCTGCTTTGTTTTCTTCATAACATCAGGAAAATCTGGAATTATATTATTTACTTTTTCTTGAATGTAGTGTGTTCACTCTTCTAGACTATAAACTCCATGAAGGCAGGGACTTGACTTTTGACTTCTTTAGTACCCAGACCAATAACAGTGTCCATCCCATAATAAGCTGGCTTTCTATTTTCTCTAAATAGTTGTGAAAGGAACAAATTAATGAGTGAATGAATGTGTTAGTAATTTAATTATTTTGGCTTTCTAAATTGATTACAGTACTGTAACTGTTTCATGACTGTGTTCTCAGAAAAAAAAAGGGATATACTCTAGAGCTGTACTAAACACGAGAAACACACACTTTGGTGGGTGCATGATGGAAGTATTATATTCTATGGAGAGCAATTGCTTAGACTGTAAAGTTTCAGGTGTATTATTTTAGATTTAAAAATCTAAAACAATATATAACTAAGAAAAAAAATAGTAATCACGTCTCATTTCTTAGAATTAGCTTCATTTCTAAGACTCTTAGAGATCCCAAGAAACATTTTAAAAATGTTATACTTGACTTTTTATCATTTTGAATATAGAGTGTAGCCTTAGTACATTGCAATTTAAGATTAATTGATATGTGGCAAATACATGATGTAATGTGCATTCATAAGATATATTTAATTTTTCTCATTGTAATTGAGATGTTATTATACTGTTTCAAAATCGTTGGTGTCTTGGCCTCCAAGAAATTTTGGAATTTATTATATTTATTCCTGTTATTCATGGAAATTTATTATACTTATTCCTGTTATTTATATTCTTAGCATATAAATTATTGTTAACATTGAAAAATTATTAATATATAGACATGAATTTTATTAATATGTTTCATATGAATGTAGAATGCCGACAAATCCATTAGTTTGAAATGAACTGTTTATAGGAACTTTTACTATTATAAATTTATTTTTAATCCTATATGCACACAAACTTACTTAACAGCCGAAAGAACCCTCTGGGACTTATAGTTGCATTAGATGAAGATAACAAAGCAAAAGGAGACTTTTTCTGGGATGATGGAGAAACTAAAAGTAAGTCTGAAAGGGGTATGCTTTTAAATGTCCACCCTGAAGATAGGAAATTTTGACTTTGCTCATATGAAGTTGCATCCATTTAACAAATGTCATGTTTTAATTTTTAATTCCTGTTGTTAAATCTATTTTAGGGTTTTAGGTTACTTTATGAAATTTAAAATTTTAATTTAAATTATATGTTAATTATAATATTTATTTTGTCTGTTGATTTATTATAAAGTCTCTAACAAGTGTACTTTATTACATTATCATTTTTAATTAAAATAGTTAAATTTACAGATGTACAAAATGCATCATATTTTCAACGGTCTTGCATGATTGTGGTGGATAAAATAAAATTTTGTTACTGTAAAAATAAAAGAAAACCAACATTTAAGTTTTAGTTAATGCCAAATTATTTGATAATAATATTACCACATAAATGGTTCACAATTTATTTTAATTTTCCTCTTTAATTTTATTTCTTGAGACCAAACTTGATAATTCAGTAAATCAAGAGAATAAAGAAGAGCCAATTTTTGCAATAATCATTCCAATCATAAAATGTTCTGTTCAATTATAATTAGTCAATTACAATTACCCTCATGTATTTGTTAAGTATTTGTATTCCATTTCTTTTAGTGGAGGGCTGTTAAGTATGTTTTTAATATATGTATGTATAAAATATATAGTTAGTTTCTATTTTTGCTCACTACTTCTCATATATGTTAAAGACTATCCTGTGCTTTTAAACATCCAAATATTTCTAAATTAACTCCAAAAATTAGTCTATTTATTGGTGTTTTCTCTTATAACTTAAAAAAATATGGAATATATGAAAAATTCCTTTTTTTCAAGTTTTACCTGTAGAAATATAGAGAACCTCAATGTATACCACTGCTGTATATCTGCCCCACCTACAGCATTCCCCTTGTCACTGGCTGGTAATTTCATATCCACAAAATGCTGAAAACCTTAGAATTGATCCTCTCTCACAACCTTGGAGTTTTTCTTTGTTCTACTTTATCTGGGTCCACTCATCAGCTCCAACACTATCATCACTATCTTTCATTTTAATTAATATAATAGCTATTTAACTGTTTTGTAGGGCTATAGTTCTTGTTGAACCCTTTTACATTTTATTCAACCCAGCAGGTAGAGCCATTCTTTTAAAAGATGATTCAGATCATCCCACCTCTGCTCAATCATTTAGCAGGGGTGTCCAACCTTTTGGCGTCTCTGGGCTACCCTGGAAGAACAGCTGTCTTGGGCCACACATTAAGTGCACAAACACTAAAGAAAACTGATGAGCAAAAAAAAAAAAAGGTTTTAAGTAACGTTACAATTTTATGTTGGACCACATTCATAGTCATCCTGGGCTGCGGTGTGGGCACCCATTAATGTTTAATGTTTCTCTAAGTTTACTCAGAAGCCACAGTCTTTTCCAAGACTAAACACTCACCATTAGCTGTACTTTTGTGTGCATCCTCTCTCTCTCTCTTTCTCTCTGATACACCCACAGACACATTATCCCGTATTGCTCCCTTTTTCTCATTCTATTCCAGCACACAAACTTTCTTATTTTTTCTCAAATACCTTAGAGCCTAAGAACACTGAAGCGAGCCCTGCAGTGAGAATAGATTCTAAGCATTTGTTACATAGAAATCTCATAAATGTGGACCCCAGCAAAACTAAGTTATTTGTAGACATCAATGAAAAAAATGTTTTTGAGATAATACCACTGTTGGTAGCATATGGGACTTGATTTTAAGGTTATTATATCTTCAGTGATATAAATATCCCAAATATATTTCTTTTTCTACTTTTAAAACTTTATATTGATAATTTACTTTTATGTAAGAAGATGGTTAAAATACAAAGGAGATGTGACCTAAGCAGTCAACTAATAAATATGGTATCTATATAGTCATGTGCTTTGGAAAGATGAAATCAGAGTTTTATGAATAATCTATTTGTAAGTAATTATGTAAGCAATAAAATGATCTACAATACAGATTATGATTCTAATTATATTTCCTAGGGTTAAGTATTTAAGTAAATTAATGTTTTTGCAAAAATTGTGTATTAATATTAGAATTCCCTTTATATGTTCCCTTGGTTTCTTTGAAATTAATTGTGGTCATAATTTTAAGTTTCTCTGTTAAAAAAAATGTTGATAAGAAGTTTAATTACATCTCTGGTATGCAAAATCATTGTCTTTCTTTTCCCTTATTGAGGTTTATTTCAGTCTTTAACATCTCCCCAGATTCATGCTTTCCTTCTTCAAATAATGAAAAAAAATTAAAAGATGTGAAATAAAATTGCAGAGTGCTGTACTTCCTGATGATGAAAGAAATAAAATATTGTTCAAAATAATAAATACACAATAATGTATATTTTACTATGTTTTGTTTTCTTTGAATTTCCATAAACATTTTAACTGCCTTTGAAAAATTAAACTAGGCAAATATACATTATTATTATTACTTACTGAGGAAAATATACTACCAATGTTATTTTATTTAGAGGTAATTAAAAAAGTTAATTTAAAAAGAGAGTCAGTTTAATTTGCTTTATTATTAAATACTTTTTTTTTCAAAATCCTTGTGTTATGTATCTATAAAAGTAGAGCAGAGGCTTTAACATTACATTTTGATCTGGTTTATTTTTTCTATTTCAGATACCATAGAAACCGGCACCTACATTTTATACACATTTACCGCTTCTAATGTAAGCATTCACCTTGGACACAGTTAAATATATGCCTTGTTAATGTCTGGGTTATGCTTTTATTATGGATTTTTTGGAAACATGTTTATATTTACCTCCAGATTCAATGGAAAGAAATGAAATAAATTAAGTTGGTAAATCATAAGTAAACTTAGCTTAAATTTTTATATTTAAATCTAACAAATGAGCTAAGGATGATGAAACAGATTAACAGAAATTTTAGAAACTCTTTGTGTTATGTTGGTTTAAGAAACGTGACCTAGTAAACTAATATCAGCTTCTGTGAATATGTTTTAATACATCAGTCACAGCAATAATTGTCATGGATTTGGGGTGATGATGAATAATTTGTAAATAAGGTTAAATTTTGAATAATTAATTTTTTTGGTAGATTTTTTTTGGGTTTCTTTATATATTCTTTTTTACCAAAGCTAAGTTATTCTTCATCAATCAGGGCTAGAATAAGAAAAGAGATATATGAGTTGTATCATGAATAATTTAGGTGATCTTTGTAATAAATGTTACAGTATATGAAAAATTGAAAATAGTTACTAATGAATATATTTATATATGCTACTTGGATGTGGAGAGCTGGTGGGAATTGAAGGATAGGTGATTGTTTTTCTTCCTATTTTACAGCTGTATTGTTATTTCGATTTTGTACCCTAAGACCTTCTACTTAATATATAATATTATATACTGTTTTCAGAATAAATTAGATATCATTTGTACACATTCATCGTACCAAGAAGGAACTACTTTAGCATTTGAGACTATTAAAATCCTTGGACTCACAGACACTGTTACAGAAGTTACAGTGATGGAAAATAATCAGCCAATGAAAACTCACTCCAGTTTCACTTATCATGCTTCCAACCAGGTAAATACAATCTTTTAAAATGTTTTAGCTGTCATATACTCTCACTTTTAACATTTAATGTTACATAGCTATTCAGGCTCTTGGTTTTGTGATTATTTTTCTTCATGACATGTCTTTCTTTTTATTCTTCTCCTCATGCTGCCAAATATTTTATTTTTGGTCATTCCAAATTATATTTAGATATCAATATTAAGGAGATACCTTGCTACTTCTTCCTGTTTAATTTTATCATTAATAGCAATCATATATACCTTTCTAGTATTTTTTTAAGAAAAAGTAGCTATCCAATTTAAAGGAAGAGGAAGTTGAGGATAGACAATTTTTCCCAAGACTCATGAACATTAAATGGCAGAATTGAGAAATGAATTGAACACACACCTGGACTGAAAGATAATGCATTACATCAATGTTCTATAACTGTCATAGTTTCCTGTTTTGAGGTTCTAGCCATTTCAGTGCCATGATATATTTTCTCCTTTCTATTCTACTCTTTAAGCATTATATTAAAAATATGTATGACTTTATTTGAAGAATTGCTGTGGTTGCCACGTTTTATAAATGTTATGTATTTTTCAATTTTGCAATGGTCAGAAGTATTCTTTAACATTTTCTTTTGTCTTCAAAGAGTCTCTTAATTTACAGTCTCAAATTTAACCTTGGAAAAAACTTTACCGTTCAATGGAATCAAAATTTCTCAGAAAATGAAAAGTTTAATTGTTATCCAGATGTAGAACCTCCAACCAAGAAAAGCTGCGAAGACCGTGGCTGTTTATGGCAAACGGTAATAAGAGTTTTAATTATGATTCATGGTATGATTTTCAAAGTAATCTTCACATATTATGATTTTAATTCTATGGCATATAAACTAAATTCATCTAGATAAATACTTGGGATTTGAAATTAGTACTTCTGATAGAAAATTTATCTTTATCTTAGTTCTCATACTTAGCTTAGTAAATGCCAGACTAAATGGAAATGTAAGTTGCTTTTGCAGCACTTTGGATAATATAACTATTTAATAAAATAGTAGTGCATTCCTTAGCTGTAGTTGACTAGCTTAATTAAGCAGGGTATTATACCAGTAGGGGGCAGTCTTTCAAAAACACTGTCTCAAGTTAAAACTTCTGTAATTGATTGGTGGGCTATGTCTGTTCCACTAAAAGGTGATAATTTCTGAGCAATTACTTGGATTATCCTTTCATCACGAGGATGATGGCTATTGATGGCAGAAGTTTTTACAGGAAGAGATACAGGAAGAGTCCATCCCCTCTTGTTATTCTTATGTTTCAAATTCTGTGTTTTTGGCATATCACTGGGTTTTCTCAGCAAAAACATTTACGTTGTACAACCAAGAAATTAAAATCGTTTGTTACATGACTGGTGAGGGTCCACACACATATACCAGTAACTTCCCAGATATGTTGCATTTATATGACGAAATATGTACAACCCCTATAACCACAGAACATGCCTCCATTGATCTCTAATATTTGATAAAATAGAATAATCTTTACCATTAAGAGAGTTTATGGAAGAATTAAAGACAAAAGTGAAGAGGAGTATGATTTCTGAAATCAGTAAAAGCCGAGGAATGGAATACTTTTTTCATACCTTCAATAGCTTCTCTTTCAGTTGTAGCTCTTTAGTCATATTCACACCCATCCCCCATTTCATTCAGTGCTTACTCACTTCTATTATCAGAGCAAATCTAAAGGTTGGATTCTAAGGCAGAAATAACACCCAATAAGAAAATGTGAAAAATGTATATTTCCCAGAACTATTAGTATTTTAACACCTTACAGATTCTTAGATGAAGTAAATGAAGGTTAAGCATTAGGGTATCAAGTATCAGATGTCAGAAATCTATTGAATATAATCATTTAGGGTACAGATACACTCCCTTTTTTCTGTAGATCATGATGTTTATCATTGATTCATTTAACAAATACTTCTTGATATCTACTATATTCCAGGCACTGTTATAGGTGAATAAAATAAAACCTTCTTACCTAATAGAGCTTATATTCTAGTGTGGGAAAACAAATAATATGGAAAATGTGTATTATGTTAGATAAGTGCTATACCAAGAAAAAAAAAAAAAGCAAGAAAGGAGAGCGAAGAATGCCATTGGTGTAGTTTCAATGACTACACAGGGAAGGTTTCTTTGAGAAGGGTGACATTTGTTAAAAGAGGTGAAGGAAGGAAGAAAGGAAGGAAGGGAATAACATTGCAGAAAGATGAAACATCAACCTGAAGTGCATCTGAAGTAAGAATGTACCTTACTTCACAAACAGCAAGAGGCCAAGTGTTTGAAAAAGAATGAGTGAGAGAATGAACAACAGATGATACAGAGTTAAAAGAGATAATATAGATCAATCACTTAGGCCATTTTTAGAATTATGATTTTTATTCCCTGATAGAATGATACTAAAGAGTTTTGAACAGACAAATGAGAATATTAAACTTACATCTTAATGGGACCATAATGACTTCTGTGTTGAGAATAAATTGTTAGAAGATCAAGGCAGGGAGACCAGGAAACAGTCTATTGCAATGATCAAGGGAAAATATTTTTGGCAGATTAACCCAGGGTGATAATGATAGAACTTGTAATAAGTGGTCAACTTTTGTGCATATTTTAAGATAAAGCCAAAATCTTTGTTCTTTGTTAAATGTGATATATGAGAGAAGAAGAGAGTAAAAAATGACTTGATGTTTTTGTGTGAACAACTAGAAAAAAGAGGATGTTATTATTAACAGAGATTGGGAAAACTATTGGGCGAGAGCTTGCAGAGGCAGAGTGATGTTTTGAACAAATTAAGGTGAGAAGCCCAATAGAAATCACAGTGCCATTTTCCAGTTGTGAGAGGTACTTGAATTAATGATATCAGAAACGTCATATCACAGTTAAGATATGAAATTTAGAGTCAGCATACATCCATTGTTTAAAGCCATGTGATGGGATGACACCACTAAAAGAATGAACTGAGATAAAAAAGGAAGAGTTCAAAACTAAACTCTGAGTCAACCCTCTATTTACAGTCCAGGAAATGGTTAAGAACCAGAAAAGAGATTGAGAAAAAAGTAGCAACACAATTAAACTGAAACAAAGAAAATGTTTCCTAAAAGCCAAGTGAACAACGCATTTCTATTTTTTAAATTCTTTTAGAGAGTTTATTTATTTATTTTTAGACAGAAGGGAAGGAGAAAGAGATGGAGAGAAACATCAATGTGTGGTTGCCTCTTGCGCACCCCCTACTGGGGACCTGGTCTGTAACCCAGGCATGTGCCCTGACTGCGAATTGAACCAGTGACCCTTTGCTTCTCAGGCCAGAGCTCAATCCACTGAACCACACCAGCCAGGGCTGAACAAGACATTTCTAGATGGAGAAAATAATCAATTGTACCAATTATGATCATAAGTCAATAGAATAAGAACTGGAAACTGGATTTGACAGCATGAAAGTCTTTACTAAATTTATAAAGGAAATATTGATAGAGTGCTGGGAGTACAAAAGCCTGTTTTGAGTGAGGCTGAAGGGACAAACGGGATAAATGAGTATGGTGAACATTTTATGTTTTGCTCTGAAGAAAGTATAAAAAATGTGTCAGTAGTTGGCAAAATTAGTGAGATGACAGTTTTCTTAAAGATGAGAAGAATAAAATTGGTTTATGCCATTGAACATAATCTATAATGGGTGCAATATTAGTGATGCAGAAGACAGCTGAGAATTGCAAAATAAATGTCTTCATAGGAAAGGAGGCATGGGGTATGGCATTGGATGTACAAATAAAATAATACACCTTAGCAGCATGTGTCTCATAATAGGAGGTAAAGAGGTGGGTGGGTGGATGTGGCGTTTCATTCTGATTTTTGTTCTGATTGCTTTCTTTTGCATGTTGAAATAACAAGGAAAGCCATTAGGTGATCACGAGAACAGTGAAAAGATTTGTTGGTGTCTGGGGAAGAAAGGAAAATGTCATTCAGAGCAATGTGATAGTGAATGAATTGGAGAAATATATTAGCACATCACATCATTAAGACCCACTCTAACTTTCATGATTATATAAATCTGCACAGATGTGTCTTTCTCAAGCCATATTCAACCACAGAATTGTAGGCATTGAGAAGGTCGAGGACAGTATTTTCCCAGGATTGTTTTGCATTTGAGTACAAGAAAGCAATAGAGGCAACTTGAGGTCATATTGAGGTCATCCATGAAAATGGATGACTTAGAAAAGAAATAAGCTTGTGAAGGAAGGAAGTATAGACATCAAAGGGTGAAGTATAAATACTGTTTGGATTGTGTGACCACTCTGGTGGTAGTTACTCTATGCAAGAATTCTAGATTCACCTAATCTGATAAGAAGCCAAGCATTAAAGAAAAAAACTTTTCTTAAGGCTTAATGTAATAAAGATTCCTCAATGTTTCCCAAATCATTGTTAACTTAGAAAAAAATTCTTACCCAAAAATTCTTTCGGCCTCTCTGATTCCTCAAAATCATCCCTGTCTTCACTCAGTTTCACCTTTTTACTTAGCTGGCATCAGATCACATGAACTCTGCGGGGTCCTATTGTTCTACTGTCATTTGAAAATCTCAGATAATATGCACCCACATTTTTGGCCCAAACTTTTAGGAAAAAATATTTCATTTCAGTTTTTTAAATCAATTATTAATTTATTTATTTATAATTAGATACTTATATTTTGTGTTATAAAGGAATTTTAGCATTTATTTTTTAATATACTATGGTATAATAAATTTTATGTAACAGATAATTACAAAATACAAGAACAGAAATTGTATGTACCAGTAACAAATTTATGATATTTATGCATCACATAAGACCAAGATCTCTTCATCACTGTCAATATTAGAAGCATCATCATCTTCTTCAATTTCTACATTACCAGTGTCTTCTGAAGAGTCACTTTCCTCATCCCCATAAATTTCATCCTCCTCAGTTCCATCCATGGCATTACTGATGTCACATTTTTTAAACGATTTCACAACCTCTTCCTTCTTGACACTATTCCATAATCTTAGAATCCCATAGCAACGGGGGGTTTCTTGATGCTGCCTGTCGGTGTTAAATCACCAGCTGACTGCCTCCAGGACATCCTCTCTTTCTTCTTTAGGACCTTACAGGGCTTGTTTACTGACGTATCATGAGGCTGCAGCTGGCTGGTTAGTCCACCAGGCACCACAGCAAGTTGGGTGCTCAGCTCTGCTGTGACTGCTTTTGACGTTGTGTGATATGGGCTTTGAAGTGATCAGAAACAAGCAAAGCTGTTTTTTCAAGTACCTAATACAACCCATGTATAATGTGTATCTTTATTTTTCCCTCACAAATTCGGGCTAAAAAAGTGCACATTATACCACTTGGCTAATGTTCTAAATGGTAACTTCTCTACTTCTAAAACATACACATGTGTGGAGATGAGCAGGACTGAGTATTAAAAAAATGAAATCTACTGAAAGGTACATTTTTAACTTTAATTACTTAGATATTACCTGGATAAAGCAAGTTTATGAAAACTCATCTGTTGAATACTAAGTCTATAGGTTTTTATACATTTCCATAAATTACACAGCAAGATTATTTTCATCCCACCTACAGAAATAACAATTTTGGTATTACCAATGTTGATAATAATGTTATTATGAGTAATATACTTAATTTTTGCAAAAACCACACAATCATTCTATTTTCTGAATTAAAAATATAGATGTGATCTTTTTGCTCTGCTGGTCTACCTTTAGAGTCAAAATGTAAATATTCTATATAACATTTTAAGTACATGGTATCTCAGGTTGCATAATAGGTATTTTACATTGTGACTGCAATTTCATTTTATAGTAATATCTGTAGATCATATAACATGTGATTAAACATGTCTATCTTATTTTTGTCAAATATTGTAATGCGTACAGTTTCTGACAGTAAACATATATTGCATTTTTAGAATCCTGACTCCCGAGCACCTCAGTGTTACTTTCCTAGAAATGATAACCCTTACTTAGTCACTTCAACTCAATATTCTCCAATGGGTGTAACAGCTGACCTCCAGCTGAATACTGCAAATGGTCAAAGAAAGCGACCTTCTGAA